>CATIWM010221166.1:0-18270 GCA_949671775.1 Mallotus repandus
ACACATGGAGAAAATCTATGGGGAATCCATAAATATCCATGGAATGCCATGGATTTCAATTGTGTATTTAAATTTAGTTTCCTTAGGATTTATTTAATTTTTTTGGGGTTTTTTCTTGTTTATTTTATTTTATGTTTCTGAGTTTGTTCTTAATTAATTGTTTTATTTGTAGATCATTGTAATAGCCCAGATAGTGGGAATAGTGAAATCATGTGTGGATGAATGATTTTATTTTGATTAATTGATTAGTAAATAGGTGTATTTGGTAAAACTATAATAAAATCAATGGTGGCTTTGTTGTATAGCATGTGCATCATGAATACATATAGTTCATGCATCATACTAACCCTTTGTTTTTCAGCCATTATAGATTCATCCGGGTCTTCCTGTGTTCGGGAACAGAAAGGTGGCAGATTGGTGAGGACTGATTCAAGCCCAAAGTCTATAGCCAAAGAGATCCTTTGTAGTTTGGAAAAGAGCCTGATCAACTCGCTTTACTTGGAAGCTACACCAACACCAATCACACAGACAAAAGAGATGGAACAAGGAAATTGGACCCTAGAGGAAATCAAATGAGCATTGATGGATGATATGAGAGCAATGATGTAAGATGAACTAAGACAAGCTTTGGCTGGATTAATGCCACCACCTACTGCTGCACCTACACTCACTTCTGCTACTGCTAATCCACCTATTGTAGATGCACCACTTGACAATGCTGGGGGGCAACCAATGAATGCTGCTAGGAATGCACCAAATGCTGAAGTGAAAGAGGAAGTTGAGAACTACAAGATTGAGAAAGCAAAGAAGGAATCACTTGAGCAAGTTTAAGACCTGGAATCCAAGCAGATGAAAGCACTGACTCAGAAGATGTCCAAAATGGAAGAATTGATGAGAGGACAGGGCATGGGATATTCGTTTGATTTGGATGATATGATGCAATTTGAGGAAGATAAGCTGCCTAATAAGTTCAAGATGCCACAACTACAGAAGTTTGATGGTACTGGAGACCCAAGGATCCACCTTAGTCAATATACAACTACTATGAGCACCACAAAGCTCCTCTGTTTGTAGTTACCAAGCTATTTTTACTATCCTTAGAGGGTATGGCTGTTAACTGGTATCATAGGTTAGAGAAGTCCATCCGAGTTGATTGGAGAGAATTGTCTACTGCTTTTCTGAAATAATATGATCATAATACCAGGCTTGAAGTGTCTATTAGGGATTTAGAATTGATTAAGCAGGAGCCCATAAATCATTTTATGATTTCCTGACCAGATTCATGAATAAGGCAGGATTAATAAAAAACAAGGTAGCTGAAAAGGATCAGGTTAGGATGATTGTTCGAAATGTGTCACCTATTTAGTTGAGAGGTTACAAATGATGAACCCTAAGACATTTGTAGACCTTTATGATGATGGGTTGCAAGCTGAGGAGATTGAAAGTGAGAAAAAGAAGACTGCTAAAAGTACTAGAGTAAGAAACTACCCAATTAGGGGCACACAGCAAAGAAACACTAGTCAAGTTGTGGAAGTGCATGTTGTCCAACAGCCGAGGAGATTCTCAAACTTTAACTAACCTTTGTCAAAGGTCCTAGAGCGTCTAATGCAAAAAGGCTTACTTCAACCTTTACATAATCCAAACCCACTAAACCCAAACACCCCAGACTACAACCCAAACAAGCATTGCAAATTTCACCAAAACCTCAATTACTCCATAGATAACTGCATCCACCTAAAACATGTAATCCAAAACCTTATAGACTCTGGAAAAATCACAAACCCTAAAAACCCGAGCACCAGAAATAATCCTTTCCCAAACTACCAAAATGTACCTCCCCCAACCACTATGATGATTAATTCAGGAGTCAGTGAGGAAGAAATACTAAGCTCATTTGAGGACCTAGACCTTAAAACCAATGAGAATACTCCTGATGCCCCAAAAAAAATCCCAGAGAGGAGTTGAAGATTTATTGGGCCAACCTTTTGGCAAATTCGATTATAAAGTATTTTACTCCAAACCACCTTCTTATGATATTCCTATTGAATTAATCATACCTGGAGGATGGGGTGATGAATTTGGAGATGACAGTGAGCCATTAAGTGAGAATAGTAAGGAATCTGAGGCTCTTAAGCAGCCACAATAAGGAGTTGAAGATTTATTAGGACAGCCCTCAGGCAAGTTTGACTACAAAGTGCCTTACACTAAGCCATCTTCTAGTGACATACCTCTTGAAACAATGGTGCCTACTAGATGGGCAAATGAATTTGAAGAGGAGGATAATGAAGGCTATAATATGCAGATTGACAATACAGAAGTGAACCATGGTTATCGAGAATAGTTGCTACATTAGCCACCTTAAGACTTAGTATCCCTAGTGTTTAGAATAGAAAATAAATTTCTTGTGTTTTCTTTTAATAACACTTTAGTTTCTTTAGAACTTTTATTTTAATGATCGATGATATGAATTCTGATTTTGCTTACTTGTGTGGTGTGCATCCTGATGATATTGCACATTATGATATTGATTAAATATGCATGTTTAACATAAAATTCAATTTCAATTAGATTCATTCAGCATGGGCACGAATGAAAATTCAAAGAACATTCATATATCACATGTATAACTTCTAAGGAGAGAGAAAATTTGAGAGAATATGAAAAGAGAAAAATAAAAGAAAATAAGGAATGAATGAATGGGTCAGCCAGGTAAAAATGAGAGAAAAATATTATGTGAGAAAATTTCAGAAGGCCTAACTAATAACAAGAGCTATATCATGTGATGTAATGAATGTTCTCATTTTTGTCCTAATGAAAGAATAAAGTTGAATTTGAGTTTAATTTTCTAATATCACATATTTGTCTTTATCATATTGTTTAAGTATCTTAATGGAAACAAAAAACATAATGAAAGCTAAAAATCAGAGTTATGAGATCATTATTTTTAGTTTTATTTTCTCTTTTTATTGCTCTTTTGTGATTTTGATTGTAAAATCAAATGTCTTTTTTGTATCTTGAGAATTTAGGTGGTAACCCATACCCTGTAGTTATCCTCAATCATAGCGGTAACATCAAGCATCATATTCTGCTCAAGAGTTCTTCGAAGCTATAAATTCCACATTTGTCCAGCCTCTATTAAGAGCAAGTCTAGTGGATCTCAGTGTTAAGAATTCTCTTCAGTCAATTCAAATACTCCTCTACACCTTCAATACACGAGATTGCAACTGATGGGATTAGTAAGATAAAAGATCAATAGGAGCATTGAGCAAATTGAGTTTCTTCAGCAATCAAAGTTATAAAAAAAAAGAGAAAAGAAAAATTCAGCCCGCTAAGCTGAAAACCCGTAAGGGCGGCTTAGGCAAAAGTTAGGGCAAGTCTGCTAAGTTGAAAACCTGGAAGGGCAGCTTAGGCAAAAATAGAGGCATGAGAAAAGAAAAGAAAAAAAATAAAAGATTTTGATCGCATGATGAAGAAACAAGATGTTTGCCAAAAAGGTGTTGATAAATCCAATCAAAATAAAAGGCATGAGCTTGGCTCCATTCTCTAAGAATAGTGATGATCTTAGTGTCAACATCTCTATGAAAGAAAAATGTTAGGAACTGGAAGGCAGAATATTGCTCTGGGGGCAATTTAGAGGTAAAATAGTGAGTCTGCACTCAAAGACTGAAGATGAACATTGAAATATACGAGTCAGCAGAAGAGTTCTGGGGCAGAAAAAGTGAACAATAAGTAACAAATAACATTTCATCAATATAGAATAATCATCAGGTCATAGACTTCATCAGCCAGTTGGTCATCTATCAAAGGAACTATATCAAAAGCTTTAGCACCAGAAGTACCAACCTTAAAGCATTCAAGGCTTAAATCTGTAAGTTGTTGACAAAGCACCTCGTTCTCACACTCCGAACTACGAGCATAACTCTACTCCACAGATGACCTATTAGGATCATGCATATTATACATAGCATGCATACACTTGCATACATCTATTACGAAGTACTTGCTTTCCATGGTAAAATATTTTTGGGACAAATCAAGATTATACAAATACTTCGCTAATAATATTTAAAATTAGTATTGTAAAGTACAAGAAAGTAGTCAGAGTCTGGAGGAGTGAAAATAGGAAGGGCGATACTATCAAGATAAACCAGATGGTCAATGGGCCTATCTAACAGGGAGATATCATTGATGGTAGCACTCACAGAAGTCTCATCCTAGGCAATCTCAAGAGGAATACACTTTAAGACATGCACCTGAATGCATTTTTGACAGCCATAAGACTACTTTAGTATAGATGAAGCATTGAATTCAGCCTGTCTCAACTCCTAATATGAAGGTCTAACACACCAGCAATGTAGCTATCGGCCAGAAAAGGGAAGAATGCATTCAATACTTGAGATGAATGCACTCTGAAACTCCTCTCATCATGAAATAAAGCCCTCTAACTCCTAAACCTTTTTATAGGGAATTCAGGAAGAGAAACGAGGCCTTTTGCCATAGCATCAATGGAAATGACAAAAAGAAAAACTCAGCCTTATGACATGACCTCAAGGGCAAAGTATCATGACCCTTGTAATAAGAGACATAATCAACACAATAAAAAAGGGAAGAGTGTGAAAAATAATGTTGCAATCTAACAAAAATTTCTTCACCTATAAACATATCAGACTAACTTATAGTATTTTGTGTAGGGAAAATAAAAGAGAATAAAGAAAGAGAAAAGAACCAGCACAACAGTAAGAACAGGTAAGAAGGCAAATGCCAATCGCTTGTCAGAATATCACCCCCTGTGACAAACGTCATGATAAATACTAAAGGGAAGTAACAAGACTCTATCCCTTTAGTTTATGCAATAAAGTACAATGTTCATACTAAAATTCACAAAATGAAAGTAAATTCATCCAATTCACGAGATCATGTGTGAAAACTTATCTCATGAACTTTGATCTTAATAGCTCTCTTTTATTAGCTTTGCAAAGTTTAGATGTCTAGTTGACGGCTCCGTGCTGAGAGTTTCTAAACTTTAATCAATCTAATGCTTGCTTTGCACCCGAATGAGGGGAAGAATACGCAAAAAAAAAAACAAAATCTATGGACTTGTACATAAATTGATTGGATTTAGAATATCATTTAAGTTTTTTTAATAATAAATATGCATCCAATCTTCTCCAATGCTCAAATTGAATAAGAGTACAAAATCCCTTAACGGTATCCACGCTGAGTAATATAAGAAAGGCGAGGGAATATTAAGAGGAGAATTAAAATAAGAGCAAGCATTTCTAATCTACTCCAATGCTAAAAAATGAGTAAGAGTATCAACGTGAATCTTCTAGTGGTATCCACACTGAGTAATACGAGAAAGGCGAGGGAATACTAAAAGAGGACCACGTTAAAAGTTGTTCTATGTACTTCAATGTTCTTTAAGAGTATGAGTATCCGAAGGACCTTTCCAATGGTATCCATGCTGAGTAATATCAAAAAGGCGGGAGAATACTCGAATAAGGAAGAAAGCACATTAATAACTCAAATACCGTTTTGATCCTCGAAATTCGATCTGTTTATGCTTAATTTCTACAAGTTTTATCTAGCAAGTTCTCCCTGAATTTAGATGTGAAAGTTAGCTCTTCACTTGGTAAATAAACATTCTCAGCATAAGGTGGTTAATGATACCTCTAACTTTGTGAATGAAAAATAAATAATAGTCATGAAAATAAAAAATTAGTGGGATTCGTTGAATGCACATCGAGAAGAAAATATACTCAATATGTGTCATTAGCACTGACATTATCAAGTCAAATCAAGGTCATCAAGCAATGAAGCAACTGATCAAAGTCAATCACCAGAGAAATTCAAAGCAATCAGTCAGTGTCAACACAAAATTCCAGTTGATGTGAAATTCAAAAGGTAATGTTTGCACTTTTCACACACTGCATTCACTTAGTTATACGCTATGTGGTAGCTATAACTATGATTCACTCAGTTATACGCTACATAATAGCTATAACATAAATTTGAAGTTCATTTTATTATATGCTACACAGTAGCTGTAACAACATTTTGAATTCACTTTAGCTAGACACTACACAGTAGTTATAGCACATGTTCATCAGACATTCCACATGAACTACAGTGCAATTAGTTAGACGTCTTATAGGGAATATAGTTAATTTCTTTAATTCATTTCACTAGACATGCTATAGTGAATATAGTGCAATCAGTTAGACACTACATAGTAGTGATAGCATCACAGCTAGACGTCCCACAGGGAATATAGCTAATTTCATAAATCAACACTATACATCCGAGTATAGTATATTTTCAAATCAACACTATGCGTCCGAGTATAGTGTATTTTCAAATCAACACTATACGACCGAGTATAGTGTACTTTCAAATCAATACTATACGTCCAAGTGTAGTGTACTTTCAAATCAACACTATACATCCGAGTATGGTATAATTTCAAATCAACACTATACGTCCGAGTGTAGTGTATTTTCAAATCAACACTATACGTCCGAGTGTAATGTATTTTCAAATCAACACTATACGTCCGAGTGTAGTGTATTTTCAAATCAACACTATACGTCCGAGTGTAGTGTATTTTCAAATCAACATTATACATCCGAGTGTAGTGTATTTTTAAATCAACACTATACGTCCAAGTGTAGTGTATTTTCAAATCAACACTATACTTTTGAGTGTAGTGTATTTTTAAATCAACATTATACGTCTGATTGTAGTGTATTTTCAAATCAACACTATACGTCCAAGCGTAGTATATTTTCAAATCAACACTATACGTCCGAGTGTAGTGTATTTTCAAATCAACACTATACGTCCAAGTGTAGTATATTTTCCGATCAACACTATATATCCGAGTGTAGTCTATTTTCATATCAATACTATTCATCCAAGTATAGTGTATTTTCATATCAATATTATACGTCTGAGTATAGTGTATTTTTAAATCAACACTATACGTCCGAGTATAGTGTATTTTCAAATCAACACTATACGTCCGAGTATGGTGTATTTTCAAATCAAAATTCACAAGCATGAAAAGGTGAGCAATGAAAAGATTATAGCTAAACGCGAGTAGTTATGGACTATAGCATCAAAGGCGAGCAATGAAAAGATTACAGTTAAATGCGAGCAGTTATGGACTGTACCATCAAAGGTGAGCAACGAAAGGGTTGCAACTAATCGCGAGTAGTTATGGACTGTAGCATCAAAAGTGAGCAACGAAGGGGTTACAGCTACACACGAGCAGTTATAGACTGTAGCATCAAAGGTGAGCAATGAAGGGGTTGCAGCTAAACGCGAGCAGTTATGGACTGTAGCATGAAAAGTGAGCAACGAAGGGGTTACAACTAATCTTGAGTAGTTATGGACTGTAGCATCAAAGGCGAGCAATGAAAAGATTACAGCTAAACGTGAGCAGTTATGGACTATAGCGTCAAAGGTAAGCAATGAAAGGATTGTAGCTAATTGCGAGCAGTTGTGGACTGTAGCATCAAAGCGTCAAAAGTGAGCAACGAAAAGGTTGCAACAGATTAAAGTCACTGAGTAATGGAAGGATTACAGTTAATGAAAAAATTGTAAGCAATTATGGATTGCAGCATCAAAGGCAGACAACAAAAGGGTTGCAACTATTCAAAACTTGCCAGCAATTATAAATTGTAGCAGGACGAAGCTTACATCATGGAAAGATGAAAACAATGTTGCATGATTCAGTGTTATAGGCAAACGCTCTGTAACACGTCAAGTAAGTATCTAAACTCTGTGTTTTTAAGAAATTGTGTGCTTATTTGCTTTGCCACAATTTGTCAAGCAAATAGTGACAAAGGGGGGCAACTGTAAGCACCCAATTTCGGGATGATAGAGTGTGGATGCGACAGAGGACTCCAATGATGAAAATATTATAAATAGATCTTCAATATTTGAGGTTTGAAATTTCAAAATTTTAATTGCATTTGCAAAAGAACTTATTTTGTTTTTTAAAGGACTTAATTTGTAAAATTTTATTTCTTGTAAGGGTCTTTTTGTAATTCAAAGTTTAAAAAAAATGGAATGAATTTCCGATCGGATTTCTTGATATCTGATAAAAAATCTAGACTTCCAATCAGGACAGTAGATTTTCAATAAATCTAAAAAAAAAGTAAAAGAACCGATTGGGATTATGTTGTTTCATGTTCTGTCTGTGTTTTTTTTCTTGATTTTTTAGTAAATAAAAAATTATTTTTCTGATTTTTGATTGGTCAAATGATGTGATAAATTCATTTTCTAGGATTTATCTATATATTTTCTAGAAATAAAAGTCCTATTCAAACCAAAATTTTATCTCATGTAAAGGAAGAAAAAACTTATAAGAGGATACGTCTTTTAGCTTGAGTTTTTTCTATATAAAATCAACATAACTCTCCTATGGGGGGACCTTTTTTGGAGTGAAGGACGCAGTGCATACACTTGCGTGCACAGAGCATAAAAAAATCTTCTTTTACATATTGTTCTAAAGGACCAATAAGCCTTTTGAGAAGGAAAAATCAAGTATTGAAGATCTATTCAACATAACGGTGATTCATGCCACTCTGAGGAGTAAATCAATACTACATCCATATTTCTTTTTTCTACTCCATTTTATTTTTATTTCATTTAATTTTTATTATTTGATTTTGTCTTTAATTCTTAATTTTTTTTAGTTACTAATTTTTATTTGTTTTTTTTTTGTGTACTTATGAGGATGGATGGGATGACATGAACACATGGAGAAAATCTATGGAGAATCCATAAAGATCCATGGAATGCCATGGATTTCAATTTTGTATTTAAATTTAGTTTCCTTAGGATTTATTTAATTTTTTTGGTTTTTTTCTTCTTTATTTTATTTTATGTTTCTGTGTTCTTAATTAATTTTTTTGTTTTGTAGATCATTGTTATAGCTCCGATAGTGGAATAGTGAAACCATGTGTGGATGAATGATTTTATTTTGATTAATTGATTAGTAAATAGGTGTATTTGGTAAAACTATAATAAAATCAATGGTGACTTTAGATTAATTTTAGGTTGCATGTTAATTAAATTAGCGTTAGATGTTATAAAATATATTTTAATTGTTTTGTTCATTGGCTTGTTTATTATGTTGGTTATTTTTATTTTGCTTTAATTATTTTATTTGCATGTTCTTTCATTTTTTTTCTTTTGTTTTTTAGTTTTTAGGTTAATTAACTAGATTCACCTAACCATTAAATAGGCTTAATAACTTAATTAGGATTTAGGTTAATTAATTAAATGGAGTTTAGGTTCATAATGAATTTAGATTTTAAGTTAGAGATGTATTTAGGCCCACTTAGTTGATTTAGACATAAGCTCACTCAGATTAATTTAATATAATTTAGACTTAGCTCATTAACTTAATTCTTTTTCCATAATTTGTAGAATTAGGATCATGTTAGATTTAAAACTTGTAGATTTAGGCCCACTATTTTAAGCTTTCATGATTTGTAAACTTAGGCCTATTTTTTTATATAATAAAATAAATAGACTTAAGCTCATTTAAATAAAATTGAGTAGAAATTAGGTCCATTAGCTTTAGGTTCATTTGTAAATTAAAATATATAAACTTAGCTCACTTTAATTAAAAATATGTAGATTAGACTAACCTAGGGTTGATGTGCTTTATATGAATGCATTTCTTATATGCTTTTTCATGATTGGTTGCCTTTAGGATTGATGAATGTTTAATTAGGGTTTATATGAAATTGCATGTAATTAGAGGATACGATAGTAATTCATAAACTAATTCTAAATGAACATGAGACTAAAAGAAGTTGGTATTCCGTATCTAGAACTCCTGGTTATGGTGTTAGCTTGTATTAGATAATCGAGTTACCACCACTTTCGATTTATCCCAGTTATTACCCTAGGTGGCGACTCCTCATCTCCACACCATGTCTTTGTGACAGTGGTTAGTGTGTTCCCTAGTGCCCTGAGCTCAAACAGTATCGCCATTGCAATAAACTTGAACGCGTGCTAAACCCCGTCGTCTACAGCAGCATTCATACCGTCAAGGCGTGGCAATTTGTCTGGGTGCATCTTAAATAACTCCTTCCTTACTTCATTAATAGTAATTGGAACCATAAGCTACACATTCTAATCTGCAGTGACCTTAGGTCTGACCAGCCAAGTAAACACATTCGAGCTGCCATAAGAGGATGTGAAATGCTTATTGAAGTAGCTAATCATCAACCCACCAAGTCCACTGGAGTCATCATACCAAACACCATTGTTATCTCGTAGCTTAAGCACTCTATTTTTCTTTCATCTTTTAAAGGCATAGCCATGGAAGTATTTAGAATTTGAGTCACCATATTTGAGCCAGAATTGTTTGGCTCTTTGCTGCCTATAAATTTCTTATTATTTTAGAGTCTCCGCATAGTCTTGAAGAGCTTGCCTAAATTCCATCACCCCCATAATGTCTCTTCTTACCCGTAGGTTCTTAATACAAGTTCTATTGGCAGAAAGTCCACCATAAAAATCAGAGACCAAATTCCTGCCCCAATGCATCAAATCCTTGCTGCAAGCCTTAATTTTCTCACCAAAGCTCTTACCCTTATTCTGATCCCAGCTTTTCATTATCACCGCTTCACACTCTTTATCTCTTAACTAGAGATTATTAAGCAAAACTTGCAAATTTTAGAATAAAGAGATTGTTCCTTAGCTCTAGAAAAATAGAAAGATGATCCAAAGAAGAGAAATCTAAAAACATCAATTTAGCCTCCTTAAACAAATTCAACCATGCCTTATTAGCAAACCCTCTATCCAGCTTTTCTTCCACCCAGTTCAGCATGTCACATCCCCCCTCCTAAGTGAAGGGATACCCATCCATATTAAGCTCTACTAATTCACAATCCATAATAGCTAAACGAAAACCATTCAGAAAGCGATAAGGGTGAGGAACCCAACCTTTTTTCTCATCGGAGTGTAGTAAATCATTGAAATCCACAATGATAACCCAAGGGAGACATGAGCTAAATGTTTGAGTAAAATCTAAGATTCAGAGAGGCGATTTCTGTCTAGCATTCCATAGTAGCCTGTAAACCTCCAGATTCCAAATTCAGTAATTGCAACTTCTACATAAATAAACGAAGAAGAAGAACCAAAAATTTTCATAGAGTCCATTTCATTCCACATCAAAGCAAAGCCACCACTATGACCAATGCAACCAACCATATACAATCCCTTAAAACCAATATGACATTGAACAAATCTTATATTGTCAATAGAAGGTAGAGTTTCACTAAGGAAGAGAAGCTTCAATTTTTTCAATTGGACCATATTCTTTAAAGTTTGGACTACTCGTAGTAAGCCCAACCCATGACAGTTCCAAGCAAAGGAACTCATTGCATTTAGCAGGCTTGTATAACAGAGCCCATCAAAAATCCATTTTTGAGTCCACTTCACTACCTTCAGTTGGGTTAAACTTTGGCCCATGAATACTAGTTTCCATTGCTTTTTCATTTGCCATCATCTGCGTTTAGGTTCAATGACAATTATACCTTCCTTATCAGTGAGATTTTGTGACTCCACTAATTCAGTGCCATTCTTTTGATTTTCTTTCCCCTATCAATTATGGTAACATCATTTGTTCCTTCTTTTGCCAATCCTGTAACCACTCAGCTTACCATATTAGGCTCTGCCATCCCATTGATTGCAGCCTCCACAACCATTGTTTCTTGCCTTTCTTCGCCATTTGAAGGACCAATGATCGGCGGTTATGAGTGTAACAACTTCTCACCGCTAGTTTAAGATTTTGGCTTGTCAAAAGCTTTCATGAATTTTCCATACAACTTCTCAATGATAGTTCTTAGGGAAGCATTGAATAAACACTCACAATTAAACTTAGTGTGATCAAGCATTCCACAAATGTAGCAAAAGTACTTAACTCTTTCATATTTAAAATCTAGCTATAACTAATCACCACCCATTTTTTTAATTTTCATTTTCTTTTAAGAGGTTTACAAATATCCATAACCACTCTTATTTTGAGATAAGTTTGCCATGCTTTAGTGAAGTTATTAGGGTCAGAAGAGATGTGGGTACCAATAAAATTCCCTATACCTTGAGCAATCTGTTCTAAGAAAAAATTCGCAGGCAAATTATGAGTCAGAACCCACAAATCCATATTGAAAAGAGGAACCTTTGTAGGTTGTTCTTGCTCAGAAATTCATTTAACCAACATGATGTGTTTCTCAAATGTCTATGGACCTCTGTTTAACACTTTAGTTATGTCAATTTCATGAAAAAACTTAAACAAATGGATTTGGCCGACTAGATCCTTAATACAAACACCTCACACTGGTATCCATAATGCAGCCAGAGTATTTTTCATAGCAGTGAAATTGATGGCTTAATCCGTAAGGAAATGACTAACAAAGCACCATTTGTAGTAGGTTTTTGTTTCTTCAACTACCTTTGCCACTACTTTTATACCAGAGTCAACTTCTTCTTCAAGAGTTAAGGCAGCATAGGCATTAGCAAACAATTCCCCAACTTTGCTACTAGATGTCATGATAAAGGACAAAGAAATACAGTGAAAGAAAGAGCGAAAGACAAGATAAACAAACTCATTAGAAAGACAAGACAGAGTAAAACTTGTCAGAGAGACAAGGCTTTTTATTTAATTAAAAGAACATAAATTCTTACCTATAATTATTCTTCACTTGTTGTACTTGGGATGTGTGATTCACTCTCTAAAATTTAGTGTAAATTGCCAAAATTTCTGTCTTGCAAAAAAGGTAGTTCAATTATTCTAGCCAAAATAATTTAGATAGATTCTATCCATTTAGCAGTTCCCTATAAAAAAAATTAGTGATGTTAAAAGGATAGAATCTATCCAAATTGTTTTGGCTAGAAAAAGTAAAAGCGTTAGAAAAAGACTAGTATATCCTTGTGTATAAAAGAGTGATGTTGGCGGTATAGTAGTTGAGAAGAATAAAACTAATACTGTTTTACAGTAGTCATAGTTATATACCTAGAAAGTATACAAAGATAATAAATGATTACATGCATTGGAATATTAAATGATTTAGCATATAACTTCTACCTTGAAAATTGCCTAATTATATCAGGGTAGAGTAGGCTAATTTTCTTATGTTCCAATGATTTTGATAGTGATAGTGATATGGGATAGTGCTCTCTGGAGCTTCATATGAATGTCATATTTCCTCACTATCAGCCATAAACAACCTTTTATTTTTCTTTTCTCTCTATAACTCTCCATGTTACCATCGTCTTATTCCCATTAATGGTTTCATCTAAAGAAACACTACAACTAATCCCTGGTAATCGCAGTCAACATGAGGAGCATATTCATGCCCTAGACCTCTCTTCCTTTGAAAATCCTCCACTAAGAAAATTTAGGAATCATTTGGTAAGAAGAATCCTAAGTCCTAAAATCTACACAACAAGCATTATATTGCACATTCCAATCCAAGGTTGGAGCTTCATTAATGATCTGGTTATTAGAAACACTATTTTGGTTACATTTGGCAATGAAGAGGATAAGGAAAGGGTTTGGAATGGAGTTCTATGGTCTATTCATAAGTCCTTAATGGTTGTTGTTGAATGGGATCCTAATTTATCTATTAAAGAGCTGGATTTCTCTTCTAAAGTTATGTGGGTCAACAAGTAATGCAACCTATGGACCATGGATTTATGCAAATGTAGACAAGAAGCCTTTGTCTCGCCTCCCTCATCCTTTTAATGTTGGTATAAAAATTGTTGCTCTCTTAAAGAGCATTGGATAATTTTCTTTGGAAGCTATCAATATGCCTCAAACAGCAGTGCATCCTCAACAATGCCCTGGTAGCAACTGCGTCAACTTAGGTGATTCAAGCAAACTTCCTTGTCATGTCGTGAAAGGAAGTGTGACTGAAGAGACCTTGTTTGACCTTGATGCAAGTTTTATCACAGCTCATGATGATCCTCAAAAATCCAACCCCTCCTTTGTTCAATGGGTAGTTCATTAGGTGGACCAAATTGCAAGCAATGAAAGCCAACCCAAAATAAAATTTAGCAAGCCCATTAATGGGGCAAGTACATCTAAGGCCAACCCTAGTGAGCCTAAGGATCCAGCTCATGGCCAAGCCCATACTCAAGTCACATCCTTCCGTCCATCAACCAAATAACTCTGCACTATTGGCACAACCTCTCAAGGCAACACTACTTAATTATCTGCTTAAATTCTTAGTCAAGCCCATACCTCTCTAATATCGGTTCCCTCTAACCTCAATGCAGAATCCTCCAACACATCTTAGGAGCTTGTTCTCCTTCTTTTGTCTTTTTGCTTTATTTAAGTTTAGTCATAATTATTTAATTCTACCTTATAAACTTTTACTAGTTGAAGTAAAATTGATGACAACCTTCTTGTTGGAGGTCTTGGATTATATGTATGTTTGCTTCTCTATTTAATGAATCATTTTTGGTAAAAAAAAATGATTTAGCATATGACTTTTTTCTTTTTGCTACATTATTCAATCCTATAGATTACGTTATCACAATATTGAACTCCAAATAATTGTGGGTTGCAAAACCTCACTTTACCATGGTAAAATTTCACTTATACTCTCTCATTTGTTATATGGCTTGTAATACCAAATAATAAGCTCATCTAATTTATTATCGTGACTAATATTGTACTCATAACACTCACAGTCCCTAACCATCGTTCCAAAGAATCAATTGGGACACAAAAATCCTTGACTTTTAATTTCAATAACAATGATCCTCCATTCATCAATTTTCGATGAAATCGACACCAGAATGCTGAAGTAGGCAAAAAAGGGGATGAGGATGCGACAAAATTATTTTCAATAATGAACCAGAGGTCACATGGCTCTTGTTAAAATTTGCTATGTAAATAAAAGAACTCCATGTGGGATAACCTTTGGTTCATGATTGAATATAATTTTGCTTCATCATTATCCCCTTTTTTGCATACGTTGGCATTTCGGTGTTGATTTCATTAGAAATCAATGAATGGAAGATTACCATTACTAAAATTAAAAGTCAGAGAATTTTGTGTGTCCAATTGATTCTTTAGGACAATAATTAGAAAAGGATAATAAGTTAGGGACTGTGAGTATAAATAACCCTAATATAATTTAAGTTTATAACTATGAATAATATAAATATATTAGTCATGTCATTTTGATAACAATTGAATTAAATAAATTGATTAAATATAATTATATTCAAAATAATGGAATTAATAAATTTAATAGTCTAATATTATTTTAATAAACAAAAAATATATAAAATAAGTACATAAAGTAAACCATATATTGGACATATTGTATAATCTAAACTCCAATTGCACAACAAAATATAATATATAGTGCACGCATAAAACTACTATATACATTTGCATATTAGTTACGTGAACATGTTTGTTAATTAAATATTCACTATCACAATTGAATTTTCATGAATACATGCATTCTAAAATTTTAACATTATTTTGTCACACAATACAAATACGATCTATCGACAAAAATAATATAATTTTATTGAGCCACTCAACACAGGCAATCTAAACATAATCATAATTAATTCCACATTCATAAAAAATTCAAATTCAACTATGTTTGATAAAAATTCATAATTCAAATTCATAAAAATTCATAATAGTAATTAATTCAAAGATTTGATACTAGTACAAACAATTTGTAAGATGATACAAGCATTATATATTTCTTGCATTATGACTAAATAATTTAAATGTATGGACACACTATGCATTCATTATTAATGAATAGTGAATTCAAATTAATTAAAATTAAAATTTATCTTCATTAACAAAATTTTAATTATTAAAATTGACATCGAAAATTATTTAATATCAAATGGAACATCAATGGATGCAATTAGTTAATTAAGGTATAAAATTATCACTTTGTCTATTATAACATGTTGTCTATTATATCACATTTATCTATTATATTATAGTTAATTGAATTTCTAAACGTATGTCAAACTGGTTAATTGATTTGAATACCATGAATTTTTTTGGCCGAATACCTCTTTTCACCTTAAACTTTATCCTTTTAGTCCATTTCACACATTAACTTTTTTTTTAACTAATAACACATATGAACTTCTATTTTAGAATGATTTCACCCATTGTCAGACATTTTTTTATTCCATTGAACACATCATTTGACAGCATGGACAAGCGCATGAGCCGAATGAATGTGAGGTGCATTGATTGGTGAAAGAAGAGCTGACGTGTCTGTAATGACCCAAATCCGGGAGTCATGACTGGCGCTAGGGGACGGGAATTCACACGAATCTGTAACCTGTAGCAAGCCTAAACCACAATTATCACACTTAACATACATAAATTCACCAAAGAATTAAAACTTTTCATAACCTAAGAATTCCCCATAATTAATATCACAATAAAATATTTATACAGAAAGTCAGGTACACAACCTCAGTCAATAACATCATCACAAACTACAATAAGTATGTACTACTATTGCAGCTTCTAAGAGATACCAGAAAATAATAGTTCAAAATTTACATAAATCAGCTAGTGAAGAAAGGGCCCGGCGAAAAGAACTACTATGAGAGGTTTGACGAGAAGGATCCTGAAAAATAATTGAGGGGGATCAGACCTCACTGAGTAAATTATTATTATATATATACATGCAACCTAAGCATACAAGCAACCAAACATCAATATAATATTTATATATATATATTTATTTAATTTATACACGCATTTCATGCAAATGCTCGAAAACACTTTTCCCATCAACACAGTAGATGCAAATAAATGGAGGATCAGAGCAGAACCCTAAGAATGTCCAGAACCTCAATAGTGAACCTCGCTGGCCATCAGGCCTACTTAAATCTAATAACATTTCTCTTTTCTAATTTGGTAGTGGACTAGCCCCGAGACACTAAGTCAATCGAGCTTCAGCAGTCACGCTATCGGTAAGACTGGCCCCGAGACACTAAGTCAACCGAGCTATAATAGTCTCACTATTGGTATGAATGGCCCTAAGGCACTAAGTCAACTGAGCTTTAGCAGCCACACCACTCTCAACTACAAATCTCAATAAATCATCTAATCATTTCACACATCAATCATTATATCATAACCTACCATCTAACGTACTGTTGTGCAACAGTCCTAGTGTAGCCCACTAGGTAACACATTCTACTACTGTCCTCCAAAAATAACAATTCATAAATAAATCATATTGAAATGTGAACTGCATCCAATAATCACACACACACACACACATATATATATAAAGACATATATATATCAGCAATGACAATTAACATTTAATGCAATATAACATATTAAAGTGTACATTTATCAAGATATGGATGCCAATAATATTTTATATATGCAATGCATACATATAATAATGACTCATAGGTGTGCGCTCCTCTGCAATAATTCGACTAGCCCTGACTTGTAGGCCTCGGCCTCGGCCTCGGCCCTGACTAAATTTTCGTCAAATATTCTACGAACGTAGATCAGATGCATGGTCAGTGGCTACAGACTCTTGACATCGAGAGGAACAAAATGGAACCAACCTTGCCATCTGAAACTCGCCAGAATAGTGCTAAATCACAAAAAGGTGCTGAATGAACAGTGATAATTTTGCACCAATCTGAACCACTTCTTGAAAAACAGACAACACCAGAAGGAAGAGGACATCGATACAAGTCTATAGCTCAAATTTGAGGTCAATTGGAGGTCGTTTGGGGGTCAAACAGAGGAAAAGAAAAGTTCAGGGACCTAAAAGAAATTTGCCAAATTAAAACCCAAAATTCCTGAAGCTCTCTCCGTTCTGCAAACCCTCACCCCTTTTATAAAAAGATATTGTCACGTGTCAACATTTATGTGGCTCTTCTTTTATTTTTTTCAAAAAGCATAAAAGGATAAAAAAATCAAAATCATTTAATTTAAAATTACATATAATATAATATTTATTAAAAGTACAAAAGGATATTTCAAATACTATTTTCAATTTAAAGTATCTTCTCCATATTTATTCTCCACCACATGAATATATTCATATATATATACTTAGCAATATTTAAAGTGTATTAAAATACACTAAGTCAATAATTTACATAAATAATAATATTAATATTAGTAATATTAAAATAATATTCAACACCAAAAATTTTAAATTAAATTTCACTAATAACCAAATATCAAAATTAATAAAATATTTATTAACA
>CATIWM010221173.1:0-12352 GCA_949671775.1 Mallotus repandus
CAATAATATATATATATATATATATATATATATATATATATATATATATATATATAGGTAGACTTGACTTCAAGCAGGAAATTACATTGATTTTTCTGTAGCCATTTCACATATTTATGAAGTCTATAGACTTAGAGACTAAGAATTATATTATGAGTCATTTTTTATCGTTTATTTCATTTTGTTTTTTCCACAAAAGAGAAGACTTTTATTGGATTGGTTAGCTGTAAATACATGGCCGCATAACCAGTTCATAGTCAAAACATAAATGAATTGTTCAGATAGATTAGCTACTTGAGGAACAAGAGAAAAAAAATGTAAAGGTAAATTCAAAGCTATTGTACATATATCACTAATGAACATGTAAACAAATATTAATGAACATACAGTTCATTCTTAATGAACATGTATTATTTTCATTACTTAATGAAGGTTCATTGACCTTCACCTACAGATTCAATGAATATGCAAGTGAATATCAATGAATATGTAGGTAAAGATCAATGAACTCAACATTGAAATACTGCATTTGCACACTGGATACAGCCTTTTGTTATATGGAAGAAATTTGTTGTCTGTTCCTGATTGTAAAAAAGAGGAAAAACAAAGCTCCATAGTATATGATGATCTTCAACTATTTAATTCTTTCTCCTCCTTGGCAGGCACAAGACAGTTCATGCGATCACCCTCCATGAGGAGGAAGGTTTCTGTTTTAAATCTGAAGGGGAGTGCCAGACAGTAGTGAGAAGACATTTGTCATTTAATGAATGAAGAAACCCTGAGAAAAAGATGGCTCCATCAACTCCAGGCACTTATCCACATTCTTTATTTACCTTACATTAAAATAGCATCATTAGAAACAAAAGAGTCACAGGCCCATCTTGTCTATATTACAATATGGACAAAAATTTATAGTATAATAATTGGTTCCAGATGTTGCCATGTGGATATGATATATCGATGAAGCAGCCCATGATTCATGGAAAGCCCTAATAGTGGACCTAAAGCCACTTTGGAATTTGCAAGCTTCGGACATGATGGAGTGTTTGCAAATGTACCTGCTTTTATTTCTTAACAGAAATGCTTGGTGCAAGCATTACAATTTGAAACAGATTTATATTCTTCATGAACCCACAATTTAGCTCCTCTAATGACTGTGCTAAGCCATCAAGCTGGCTCAATGGCAGGAGCCATTGGAATTAGGCAACGCAGATTTCAATCCTTGAGCACAACTTGGATATAAATTAGAAAGGACAACTAAAATATGAAAGTCCCTTTCATTACATCACCACTCATTGCCTCTGGTAAGGATCACTTTCAACTTATAGACCTACTGCCTAGGTATAGATATCTACAGTGTAAGTGTGTGTGAATGCTTTTCATTTTGTATCTGCATCATTGTTGTCCTCTTCACCATCTACTTCCTTTTCAAATTTTTGATTCATCATAAACCTCAAACTATCGCCTTCCTCTATTTCCCACTGTTTCTTCAGTTCATAGATGGTTCGGGATGCTGCAACAGCAATTGCTGGGTTTCTATCTTCTGCTAGTCTCTGTGAAGAGGATCATAGGTATAAGTTGCTTGCATTAGGGGAAACCAATAGCTATTGTTTTTACAATTGTTTTCAGGAAGCGAATTACCTGCAATGCCCCCATACCCGCGTTTCCGAGTGTCCACATGGATGGGGCTGCTGCTAGTGCATTTGCCAATGCTTGTCTGTGCCATAGAAATAAGAGAAGGTTTAATACATGACAAATAAAAAGTATACATGAAGGGAGTCAAGTAATAGGAAGGCTATATGTAAAATTCTTAAAGAGGCTTCCATCCTTTTCAGAATTCTTCCAGCAGCATGATAAATAGACCCAACACTAAGCCTTCATAGTAGTAATTAGAATCCCTTATGACAACTATGATACAACGAATCCTGATAAATGCTCAAAAAATAGAAATGACTGCCTGAAGGCGTTCAGAGAACCAGAAGGGGCAACATCCAACTATAAAATAAGAGTTGATAGATTCTTATACAATGACTGGGGCCATGAAGTAGTCCAGCTGAAACAAATAATTAGATACAACTATCGAGTACCTCTACCAAGGCAAGGATTATATAGTGAACTAGTCATTAGCCTGTGCCATGATTAAGGTTGATTTGTACATCCTTTTACAACAATTATAGTTAGAAGTTCCTATTGCCATTTAGACTAAATTGTAGCTTTTGTAATTAAGAGGAAAATATAGATTTGAAATATTCTTTTTGCAACTAATTGATAACTGAACCAGTAGCTATCAGAGTAAACGAAGCTTACATGACTATATAGTATATACACTCACACAAATCAATCTATGTAACTTTAAAGCAAACACAAATGTATAGTATACACCTCTTACCAAACAATGAAGAAAACTAATGGAAACTTCTTATCAAATGGGTGAGATAATCTAGCTCAACAATGACAAGGAACCAACAACTTACTAGAAGAAATTCAAAAATTGAAAAAAAAAAAAGAGCAATATAAATAGAAGATCAAATGAATCTAATCGGAAATAAATTTGTGCCAAATAAAAAATAAAGAAAATATAGTTGAAGACAATTGAGTAAATGAAGACAAAGATTGAAATAAGAAGATAAAAGAGTCGCGTAAATATATAAAACAAAAGAATATATTAAAGACAACTAACTACATAAATACACTGTATTATGATAAGGTATTGAATCATTGAAAAGAAAAATAAATGCTCAAGTAGCATACCTTGTATTAACATCTGGAGAACTTGAACACTCTGCCAGTAAGGATACACTGCTTTTACCATCCATTGCATCAAGATCTATTAGGGTTGTAATCAACAGCTCAAGCTGCTCCCGAAATGAAAGAGGCAGCAGATAAGCAAACATAGAAACCATAACAACATCAATTGGCCAGTTTCATTAAGAACATTGATTAGTTGCAACTCGCAAACCTCTTCTGGATCAGTGTAGTCAATGCCATCAGCTTCAGAGAGTGCAGATGCCATACTCCAGTAAGCTTCCTGTATATTATCAAATGAAATAGTAGCATTATAATTCTGAAAGAGTTGGATAAGCAAAATGCATTCTGTTGAAAAGACCTGAACAGCAGTAGACCTGAATAGCAGCAATGCGATCAGTAGAAACTTCTCCAGGGAAGAAATCAAGAGTCCTTCCATTTTTCTCAAGCATTATGCGTCCCAGAATATCATTAGTTGATGGCGAACCTTTTTCCTCTTGCAGAGGGCTGATAGTGAATAAAATAAAACCTCACAAATTAGAGATTTCGGGTTCAATAATTTTTTAAGAATCAGTGCAGCGTCCAAATAACTTACAATTTGTACATCTTGCTCACCATCAAATCATGGATGTTCTTGACAAACTGCAATGCATAAAATAAATTTGAATATATTTATTTATATATAATTATGACTTTTTTTTTCTTTTTACAAGGGCATGAAGAAAGAAATGAGACAAAGAACATACAAAACTCTAGTAACAGGGCAATTGCAATGCTGCAAGTAAGCCATCCAAGTACAAAATGAAAGGTAGAATGAAGACATGGCCCTACAATTATCCTACAATATTCACATGCACGCCTTAGTACTTTTGATCAAAACAATAGCGGGCTCACCTCTAAAGCCATTAGGGCATCTTCCATTGCTCGTTTCTTGGCCTGGAAGTCAGCACGGCGCAAATCTGCCTGGAAATTTTCAAATTTTCCATCAAGATATGAACTTTATGTCACATAGAAGGTAATTTGCTTGTTTCAGAACACATAAAACAAACACATGCCATAGAACAGGTATATAGCATCAAACATAAATCATTGCTTTAACTAATTTTAGTTCAAATCTGGCTATTTCTTTGCCTAATTTCCATCATTTACTCAATCATTTGAGAGTCCCTCTTTCTCTGTCCAATCCATATCCACTTGTGTTCTTATTGAAAAATCATGTCTCTGCTGAATAAATGACCCTTTTCAGATTTTCCTTTTTAAGTTAGTCAGTAAGACATTTCAGTAGCTTCTTTTTGATGCCTTTTTTCAACTCAATATAGCTCTGCCTTCCATTTTTATCTCTCCTTCTCAGCTGGTGCTTCTTTGCTATAATGTTTAGCATTTAAACCATGACATTCCATGCTTGTGTTTTACAACTAACATTTAACCTATAATTTGCATGGAAATGCACATGTACTCTTATCAAACATCTGCTATCATCCTAAAACAAAAAACCTGTGTTATAAAAGGAGTTAAGCTAGAGATCTATAAGAATCTAATCTTTGAAAAATATTTTTTACCAGTCCTCCAATATTCATATGGAACAATAGAAGTATGAAACATAACAAACTCACCCAACAAGATCAAGGCTCAACAAAAATTCATCACTATAAGAATGCAACAAAATGCATGCAATTAATTAAACTGATGGTAGGAAATGTGTAAGAGAAAACATTAATTATCCAGTCGACCAAGAGGACTGCATAAAAGTGTGAAACAAAGTTTAGAGCTTCTCTATGCTTAATCTTCAGAAGGCGAGTTCAAGAGGTCTACTTACTTGAAGTTTAATAGCCGACATTTCTATACATTGCAAGGATATAAGCTACTCAATATTAAAATATTAATTAAATGAATTATTGGTAGAAGAAAATACAAGTATTGCCTAAAACATAAACATCATAACATGCTGGGACAGACAACAGTAACTTCTAATGCTTTTGGTTTTGTCATTTTTGTCATTTTCTTTTAATATAACATTCCCTTAAAGAAGAAAATCTGAAGGACTATGAAGCAGAAAAGAGGTAGGCACCTCTAAGGCTCCATCACTCCAATGCTTATCAGCAGCGGTTTTCAATCTAGACTGAGCTCTGTCCTTTAAAATCTGCAAGAAGATAAAATAGATCTCAACAAATTGTTGGAAAGTAAAAATTAAAAAACCTTCAACTAGAATTATAGATACGCATACAGTGGCAAGATGATGAAGACGTTCAGCTTTTTTCTTCATGTTGCGGTCAATTTTCTCTGTATCCTCTCTTGCTCGAGCTAACACGGAGAAAGATAATACAAAATTAGAAAAGGAAAAAAAAAAAGAGGAAAAGAAAAAAAGTCAGATACATTCTGCCATGGTTAGGGCCTTCAGCCAGCAGATACAAATGGTCACATTCAATTTTGGTTTCCCACTGCATAGTAAGAATGTCCCCATTCACTGTGTTGAATGCCACTTCACATTTCTAAAAGTTAGTCCTTTCTTTTCCTCAGAAAGAACCTTTCACCAAGTGCCCATTCAAATAATTCACAGCACAATCGGAGCTCATTCTACTTCATTTTCTAGACTCTAGGTTCCAACAATAAAAGATACGTGATGTCATTTCGATTTCTTGTAAATGAGGCATTTATGTTGTAAAAGGTAAGAGGATTTACCATCAAGTTTAAGAAATCCTGACCCAAGAATAGCAACACCTTTGCGTGCACGGGCATCCAACCTCATAATTCCTCTGATAAAATTTGGAAAACCATGAACATAGATCTCCATGCAAAGAATCTCAGATATAAAAATATGTGAACAGAACCAAAATATTGTTAGTCAAATCCTTTAGGCTACAAGCTAACAGAAGAGTTTGGAAAGATTAAAGTTTTTGATAAATAGTTTACTTTGTTGGTGGGTGGGAAGATGCTTGTGATTCAGCAATTTATGAAAACTATGTGGAGTTTTCAGTATTTAAAGGCAATTCAAATTCTCAAGTCCTGAAATGTTCTAGATTGCTTGCTTCTTTTCATGTTTAGACAATCATAAACATTGGCAATGAGTGAATTGAAGATGAGAGTTATTAGCTTATCTATTATCAGTAGAAAATGGAGCAATTATATTACCGTGAGAGTAAGATAATGTCATTACGAGCTCTTTCATTTACAAATTTTGCATCATTGTGTACAAATTTACAAGCTTCAGCTAAGCCCTGAATTGAGTGAATTGTCCCAGGCGTGACTGAGCACTCATCTTCTTCTCCAATTTGTGCACTGACACAGAACAGTTTGTACTTTGAGTTCAAAGTTTACTCCAAGTACTACATAGATGTAATATGGATATGCAAGGAGCAGCATATCAACATGCATGAAGCATTAGCACCTCTTCCACACACATATGAACAATCATCTTAAAAGGTGAAAACTATAGAAAACTGGATTACTTAAACCAAACTAACTAAATGATCAATTTACTGGGTGCATTGGGAATATTTCTAATATGTGATTACAAAGAAAGGAACCCCTGTGTACAGGAAAGGTCCTCATTATGCTCATAAGAACATCAGAAGTAGCTCTAAGATGTCTCTAACTAGATATGGAATGTGTAGAGTTGGCAAGTTTTTATACAACTGAATCTACTTTTCCATCATTTTACTTCAACGCTGGAATATAACATCATGTCTTTACCTATTCCATGTACACTAACGAAAGTCATCACTTCCAGTTTATCAAGTCTCTGGATTATAAAATAATACTAATCATCATGAGCACAAATCATGAGATCCCATTTAATTTTCAGCAGCAGGAATGACATCAACATTTAAACATTTGGAGTTTTAACTTGAAGTAGTTAAGGAAATGTCATCATCAGATTAAAGCACATGTACTTTGTCATAGGGAAGTCATTTTTTTCACAATGATGTTTGTTTCTAGCATGCTTTCACATGAGTCCCAACACAGAACTGGTCAAAAGACGGACAAAAGAATCTATGTTTGTTCACTCCTAAAATGCCCAAAAGCTTGTGCATATTATGCTTCAGGTTGCAGAAGAAATAAAAAAAAAATTTATCTCTTCAGCATTTGATCCTACTGTTCCACATTAACAAAGAAACAATTTTTATCTGCATTCCCTTTTACAATTAGTACAATTCAGACTGACAAAAGAATCTATGCTTGTTCGCTCCTGAAATGTCCATAAGCTTGTGCATATTATGCTTCAGGTTGCAGAAGAAATTATAAAATTTTTATCTCTTCAGCATTTAATCCTACTGTTCCACATTAACAAAGAAACAATTTCTATCTGCATTTTCCTGTTTACAATTAGTACAATTCAGACCTACAGAATATGCTAAACCTATTTCACCCCTTACCACTAGAACAAGGCTGAGTGACAACAAAATACTTCACTGACCCACCATGTTGCACATGTATAGAGGTTTGGAATTTCTGTTTCCAACATTGGTTGTCTGAGATAGACCACCATACACTATTATTCCCAAGAATTCATATCAGTACATCCTTCCAGTCAAGCAAATAGAAACTATTCAATTCCCTCTATGAAATAAAAACAGTGACCAAATGAACTAATGTGTGCAAGAAATCAAAAAGGGAAAAAAATTCTAACCATAAAACAGCAAGATATTTGATGTGGTATGTAATTGAAATGGCAAAGTAAAATTAATACTTAATGTGACCTGGTATCAGAACAATCACCATAAGGTCTAACACATTCTTTTTCTTCAGTTCCAGGAGTTGATGTCGAATGGCACAATGTGGATGACCTGCGAGAGACAATGAGACTAACTGGCTGTCCATATATTCCCCACAAATTATCTCCAGAACCCAATGTTGCCCTCAAGTGACGTGTAATGCGCAGTTGCCGCAACTCGAGTCCATGATTTACAGAATATAGCTTACTTTGTGGCAGTGACTTGGCAAAAGAACATATAACTCCATTTGATCTGGTGGTACTTGTCCTCTGAGTCACAAAAGAACTGCTTGAAACTTTGCTTGTTTTAAGTGCCATGGCAAAGATCAATACAAGAATAATATGGTGCTGGCCAGCATTTCCCTTATATGAGCTGCAAGTTTGATTGAGAGCAACAGGCATAATTGAGGGTCAGATACTGTCTGTACTTCACATGAAAATTTTTTAGGAATCGGGCTTTCTAAAACCACTCCCATTTTAGGGGGATTGAAAACAAAGCATCTTAAACTCCATCATAAATTTTCTAATCTAAGTCCATGCTCAAATACAATAAAATTTAAAGAGAAAAAAGAAATGTCCAATTATCTAGTATTTTTCAGAGAAAAAATTATTTGGAAGCAGTCATATTATGATGGAAAGACTATGTACCAGAAGATTATCAAGGACAGTAATTACAAAAGCCACTTTATGCTATTGATCTAACATAATATCTTCCCTACAACACCTAACTTACTTTCAGGGATTCACAAATGCATTCATTTGTTAAATGGTACCATTAAAAAAAAGAATATACAAATTAATCCACAATTGATTGCATTTTCTAGGGCTTATATCCTAGTCACTTCCAGCAGTCCAACACTACTAAATACAAGTCCAGAAACCAAATATCCTGAAACTTGAATAGAAACGAAGGAGCTAAAATGTTCAAATTTTGCTCTATAACCAAGATTCGCAGTTGAAGTAAAGTTTCATTTCTTAAGTACAATAAATCCTTCCAGAAATGGGTATAACATCCCCAATCCTTTAGGTGCTGCCTTCCCGTGCAAAGGCCAGATTATATCCAAAATCTATGGCCAACATCCATGCATGAAGCATCTGGGTAAGTCTGATCTCTTTGATGAGAATTTAAATCATTTGATAAAGCTAAATTGGCCCTAGGGAAAACCGCATTATGATTCCCAGTTCAAACTAACATCAGGTCTTGAAACAGTTTTAGTTTAGAATACATACAATCACAAGATTTCCGAGAAACTGATCATGGTAAAATGCTTACAAAAAGTTATATCATCATAAACCCAGTCATCATAATATGAATCTCTTCACAATTACACAGTTTTTATACCAATCCGATCAAAAATTTTTTTTTTTTTTTCCTTCTCAACAAACAAATAAAACACCCTTAAGGAGAAACTTCACTGCTGACTTAAGTATATCAAGAATGAAGATACAGTAAGATGATATATCTACAAACATCAATGAAAAACACCAGAAACTAATACACAACTACCAACAAAAACAAAAGGAACCCACAAGGGAAAAGTGTAGAAAAGACAATTAGAACACACAAACCATAAGAATCAGTTCAGAAATCAAGATACAAATGAAACAATGCAAAGAAAGAAAAAGAGAGACCAACTGACCCGAAGAGAGTGATAAGTTGAAGTTGAAGTTGAAGTTGAAGTTGAAGCTGTGTGTATCATTATATGCAAATTAACTGATGAAGTGGAGAGGCGGCTGGGGCCACTATTTTTTTCAGAGAATAAATTATAGCCACAAGGAGAGCCTGTGGCAACAGTGAAGGCCAACACTAGCAAACAACAAGTGAGTGGGCATTTTTGTTTTGTTTATTTTTAGGCAAAACCCACTTTGAAGCCCCTAAACTTATTGGCATTTTAGTTTTAAGCTCTTAAAGTTTCATTTTATATATTTAGACCTTTAATCTTCATGAATTTGAAATTTTAAACCTTTATGTCAATTTTTAACATAAATTATTTTCTTTTAACCCCTGACGTTTTATATTTTTAATATTCAAAAATTTTTTTACTTTTTAACACTTATATCAGTTTTAAAATTTTTTTACCGATAAAAAATAAATGTACTTATTTTAATTTATAATATTTTAAATTGTTATATACACATTTAAATAATTTTAAATTTTAAAAATAAACAAACAAGTTAATGCTAAGATAAAAAAATTATAATAATACTACTACTTTTCATAATATCTTTAATTATTGTGAATAAATTTTTATAATATATAAAAAAAAAATTTTATCCACCCAAAAAGCATGATAAGAAAATGAAAGTTAAAATAATGGTTATAAAAAGTTTGAGTTGGTTGGAAAAATTATCACCTTTTTTTTGGCGATGTACATGCATGCATTGATATCCACTATTTATAAAAGTTATATTATAAAAAATTATTCACATTAATTTAATTAAAATTTTGTACAAAACACTAAAAAATGTATTAAAATGTAAAATTTAAATTTGAAGACTTATAAAATAGTTTTTTTTATCATAATTTTTTTTAATTATGATATTCTTTTTCATCATAATATTTTATTTTGAAAAACAGTAGTTTTATTATATTTTTTTATCTTAACATTAACTTATTTATTTATTTCTAAAATTTCAAATTGTTTAAAAATGTATATAAATTTATATTTTTAATTTAAAATATTAGAACTTAAAATAAGTAAATTTATTTTTTACCGGTGAAAAATTTTAAAAGTGATATAAGTGTTAAAAAATAAAAATGGTATGACTGTTAGAAATATAAAAGTTCAGGGATCAAAAGGAAATAATATTTATTTAAAAATTAACATAAGGTCTAAAATTTCAAATCTATGACATTTGAGGATCTAGATATATAAAACTAAACTGTAGGAATCTAAAAGTAAAAATTGATAAATTTAGGAGTCTCAAAATAAATTTTACCTTATTTTTATCTATGAGTTTGGGTAATAAAAATTTTATGGTCTCTTTTAGTTTTAGCCTTTTTTCTTACTAATAAATAAAATAAGGGATGTGCATGCAAATTGCAATAGCCATTGGTTGTGGCTGTGGTTGTGGCTGTGGTTGTGGATTAGGGTTCACCTATTTCACTCACCACTCCAAATTTGAAAATTGAAAATTGGAAATTCTTGTAAGTAATATCTGGAAATTACATTACTATTCTAAAATCTCACTTCCCAGAACACAGATTCCTCTCTATCTGTCTATCAAGATTTGGATAAGCATTGTGGCTTTTGCTTCCATATATCAACTTATTAAAAATACTTTTTAACAACATTAAATATTTAAATAATTTTATTTGATTTTGTAAAAATACAATTCAAACATCTTATATCGAAGTCATTTCACAGTATATATGTTTACATTTATATAAATATAACTTAAAATTGTTAGCTTAATTTATATTCAATTATAATCATTAATATATATCATAGGTAGTAAAATATAAAAAAATTAATATCTATAATTAAATAAAATTAATCTAATAGTTATATAAATATTTGTACGATAAAAGGAGTCCTTAAATCGTATTAAAAGTGTTAATAAATTTTAGTTTTGACAAATTGAGGCGTGTTTAATAGTTAGTTTGTAAATTGAGAGGATGAATTTACAAAAAAATGTCAAGTTCATGTATTATTGGGTCTTTCTATGGTATACATATGTATATTTATACAAATGAAATTTTAAACTATTAAATAAAAAATATTTAATTATAACTATTGACTAATCTTGTATATCAATATGTGTATATCTATCAATATGGTTGTAATTAAAATAATAACTAATTTAATCACTTTAATTTCATGTATATAGATACACATATCTATGCATATTGAAAAAGGAATATATGAATTATTTTTTTAGTATATATGTGTATAGACACACACACACACATATATATATATATATATTTATGTAAATAAAATTAAAAATTATTAAATTAATCCTTATTTAATTATAATCATCAATACATGTAATATATAAGATATCATGATAAATAATAATTTTTCTAGGGTAAATTTAAATAAAATGATTATATATATATATATATATATATATATACACCCATGGCAATAATATGTGTGCTTATTTATTTTTGACAGCATTTTTTCAATTTAAGTTAATAAATCAATTTTATGAATGAGATAGTGTTATTTAAACTTTATATTTCAAAATATTCATAAAAAGGGAGTGATATAATACCGCTCAATAATTCTTATAATTTTAGTTAGTTAGTTTGTTTTGTTTTAAAAGTTACAGTTAATTTTCTAATAAAAATTAATATAATAGATAAAAAATAAAATAAGAATAAAAAATGATAAACGGAGATAAAAAAAATAATTAAATTATACATTCTTATATTATAATATTACATTTTTAAATTTATAAAATAATTTTGATTTATTTAAAAAATAATACTCACAGCTAAATTCTGAATAGAATTTATATAAACTGTGTTTTATTTTTTTATATTTCTATATGAATCCTTTACTATGATACGTGTTTACATTTTTTATCATTGATTTTATTTATATGCATTCTTAATTTATCATTGATTTTATTTATATGCGCTCTTAAATATTAAAAATTTTGATTTTTTTAGCACTTATTAATATTAATAAGGGACAGTTTTTATATTTGAATGATATTTGAAAAATTTATATACCTTCAGGAAAAAAAATTCAGTGAAAGAATATTTAAACAAATAAAAGAGTATATGGATTATTATTTATTTAGAGGATATGACCATGTTTTATATGCAAGTTTAAATATTAAAAGATAGATACAAGTTTATATTTATTAGTTACCCGCCTAAGGGCCTATTCCATGATGTTTTATGTTTTAAATCATCCATGGATATAGAGTCAACTGTCTTCA
>CATIWM010221194.1:0-14813 GCA_949671775.1 Mallotus repandus
AAAATAACATAAAGCATAGAAAATATTCAGATATTTGAGAAGAGAAAACAATGAAAACAAATTCTCACAATTGTTTATGAATCATACCTTGATACCCTTGACTAGAAAAGAAAACTTAGCCACACATGGCTTACAAAAACTTTCAATTAAAATAAAGAAAAACTGAATTAAATTGATAAAGATATGATCTCCCTCTCCTTCATATAAAACCTCTTTTATAGAGAACCTAGCCTACGAATAATCGTCTTAATTAGGAACTCTTTAGAGGTCGAATTTTTGCTGCCAAAATGGGGTAGAAGAATTAGCTAAATTAATTTTCAATAACAGCAGTCCCTAAAAAATCCGCACAACACAATTTCCGCGCAAGCATCTGTGGGCACGCCTAAGTTCGATTTCCTGTTGAAAATATAGCCCAGATTGTACTTTGACTTTTAGCTTCAATTCTTGACTATAAAATTCCAATTTTGGTTCCTTTTTCCGAATCAGCATGATTTCCTACCAAAAGATCAAATAGGAATTAAATCAAATATTTATTTTACCAATTAAGCACAAAAATAAGTATTTATTAGAAAAATGAATAGAAATATTTTACTTCACCAGCATTCATCATTTTTTTTTTGGATGATAGATTTTTGCCTATTTTTTATTTTCATGTGTATTATATCTTATTATTAAATTTGAAATACATACTTGGAATGTTTTAGATAACTCAAAAATTGAGTAGTTAAATGGTAAAAATTTTGTTTAGTTTAAATTATTGGTATTTGGAGCTTACATGACGCTGATTTAATTATCTAAATAAGATCATAAAAATAAAGATTTTATAATAATTAATATGACTATATACACCACGTTTCAAACTTAAAATATTATTGAAGTTAAAATAGTCATGTCATTTATTTTTAATAGTTGTTAGTTGTAAAAATATTTTTTTAAATATAAAAAAATTAAGAATTTAATATTTAATACCATAAAAATTATAAATATATATTATAAATTTAGATAAATGTTTTAAAATTTTCAAAAAAATTGATTTTGTTTCGACCTTTCCAACTGATGAGAAAAAAAAAAAAAGGAAAAAGGTGTTCTACCCCACAGTAAAACACAAGTGACAAATTTGGGGTCGGGTGGCCGACCTAATGTAGAGGATGGCTAGAGAAAAGCCAAGAAAATATCACATGTAAGAAAGAAAGCGCACACAGTAGAAAAAGTGAGCAGAGCCTCTCTTATTTTGGCTGGGTGCAGTAGCAGTGCAGCTACCAGCTAGAGCAAGAAGCATGTTTGGCTTGATCCAGTACCAGTACCTCCAGGCTTCAGTCCCTATTAGCTGTGCCCAAAAAAAAAAAATTGTCAGCATAAATATTGTCATTTAGCGGCAGAACCAGACCAAAAATTTAAGAAAAAAAAAAATCTAAAGGCTAACTGCCAAGGCTTCTGCTCTTGTCCTGTCACCATTTTGAACTCTCGTTTCAGTACTCAGGAAGAGAAAAATAAGAAAAAAAGTGTAAACAAAAACACAACTGATCGAGTAAACTAAATTCACCCTCCTAAATTAAATGAACCAAGAAAGTGATGTTTATGGCTCACATGTGTATTGCATTAATTCATAATTCTTTTTTTTAAAACAAATTAATCAGTTCAATTTAAACATGATCATAAAAATATCAATACATGATCAAAAGTCTCATAATAATTTAATTTAATATAATTATATATACTATGATTTAAATTTAAAATATCGTTTAAACGAGAAAATTTTTTGTTACATTCTAGTGATTTATTGTTGGTAACTTTTTTTTTATTTGAACCATCGGTATTAAAAGCCTATTGAATTCTTACTAATCTGACTTGATCGGGGTATAACCACAATGAAGATAACAATTTTCTAACAATTAATTCAATGCAGCTACATACACAGTAACTTTTTTATTATTATTATATTTTATTGACGTTTTACAGGATTTTTTCTTGCATTAAAAGTGCAAACTATAAAAGAAAGATAGGACATGCAATTTTATAAAATGTACTATTGTTTTGTGAATAAATTTTCAAGTAAAATATCTTGTGAGAAAAACAAAAGTGAGGTGAGGGTGATGGCTGGAAATGCAGAGACAGAGAAAGAAAATTAAAAAATGAAGGGATGGGCGAAGGGGACCCTTTTGCTTGCTTCCATTGAAGCACATGGTGAAGTGAAGGGAAGGGAAGGGAAGGGAAGTCAGGCAAGGCTTACACCTTTGACATGTAGATCCATTGCACTAGTTATGGATCATATCTATCTATCTATGTGCTTAAATTGCCTTGGAAATTGTTGATTTCTTTCTTTTAGAAGTTAAAAATTCAGAGCCTCCTTTGAGGCACGCGAGATACCCTTTCGAAGGACATTTTGTCCTATAACTATCCACAGCATTTTTGCTTTATAGCTACTACTCTTACATCATCACATCTAGTTATTGATTTTCTTTTTTTTTCCTCTTTATATATGCCCTCATATTTTATATAATTTTTTTCTTACATAGTTGATAAACGGAAATTTTTTTCGAGCTTTCGATGATTTTTATTATCATTATAAACTACAAATACAACAACTATTACAACAACATTATTAATTATTATTATTATTATTAATATATATATATATATATATATTCTAGCGGTTGTAGGTTTGAACATTTAGTTCAAGAACTTACATCATTAGACTATGAACTTGAGACGTTTTGAATTTCAGAACCTCGTCTAAACCTCATGGACACAAATAAAAATCTATAGTTACCAAAGAAAATCAGTCATCATATGTAGCTAACTTATAAAAAAGTTAATCTTACATAATAATTTTTAAATATAAATTATAATATATATAATCATACTAAATATATTATTAAAATTTTTTTTACAATTATTACGATCTTACAATAACCGAACTAGATTAGTTAAAGTTTAAAGAGTTATCAATGTTTTAAATAAAAAAAGAACTTTTTTAGTATCTTTTAATTAAATGAAAAACTTATACTCCAAATTCACCATGTATATTGAACTTTGATTAAATGTAAGTGAAATAAAATTATTTCATCTACAGTCAATAATAATATATCTCGAATATATATATATATATATATATATATATATATACTCAAGCTACTTTGTACACTAGCTAGTAAACGATGCAAAAGAAAGTCAATATATGACAAAAGGGTGAACAATATTGGAGAGGACAGTGCACTGCATAGCTAGCAGAAGCAGACAAAGCAAAGCATTATAAAAGAAAGCAAGTAATATCCATATAGATAGCTAGTAAAAGCCTCAATAGTTGTAGAACAGACTAGACCAGAATCCAAAACCATGCAACAATCCTGAAACCCTATTGTCTAAACCCTAAAAAAATAAAAAAATAAAAAAAACACTTCAAACTTCAAACTAGCTCTAGAAAAAACTATACATAAATGTATTTATCTTATACTGTGGTACTGGGTACTGTTTATATGGTATATATATATATATATATGTAAATAATTAGGGTTCTGGGCATTGCAGATTTTATTGTTATTGTTTTGGTGGGAGTATATATGGTGAATATGTGGGATTCGGTCTTCTGCCCCAAAATCCATCACTAAATTTTCTTGCTGCCAACACCGGCCCCATTCCGTACATTTCCCCTTAACCTTCACAGAGATGCCATATCTCAATAAGAGCATAAATCCATTTGTCTTTCTTTCTATTTTTTATTCCAGTATATATATATATATATATATATATATATATATAATATGATGCAGCAGAGCAGATATTTATTCGTGATTTCCATTTTCCCTGAAGCCTACAATTTTTTTTTTGTTGGAAATTCCTGAAAACCTACAATCATATTATCTATATATATATATATATACTGGAATACATATATATGATTTGTATATTATTTATTTATTTATTTTTAGACCTGAGGAATATGGTTTGTATTTAATCATATATATAATTCATCATTTTTTAACTTACATGCATGGGTTATCATTTTTTTTAATTTTTATTTACTATGGAAAAAATTTGATAAACTCGAAAAATTTTATCTGAACTCAATTTATTTGGATCAACACTCATCATTTATGGTGAAACTTATGATACAAATTCAATACACTAGAGTTTTTATATACTTCCATTATAGATATAATCTAGGCCAAAAAAAGAACTCTTCTTTTATTTACTTTGAAATTTAATATTTGAAATATTAGTTCAGTAAATTTTAAATTTAATAAAATTTTTAAATTTACTAAGTTAAAATTTATTAATAATGCAAATTTATAATTTTTTTTTAAAATTATCAATATCTGAAATTCATTGTACTCTTACTATCTAATTTTATTTAGACATAATCATAAGAATAGTAAAAAAAAATTTTTCAACAACTAACTTAATATAATTATATATACTATAATTCGAGTTCAAAACATAATTTAAGCGTTAACTATTTTTATTACCGTCTTTATCAGTCGATCCAATGACTATTGATAATATAAATTTATATTTTTAATGTATTTGATTTGATCAAATTAATTAACAAACAGCATATACTTTAAACCCCAATTTTTTTGAAAAAAAAAAAGCGTCACTTTAGATTTGAGTTATATACTATTTCACCTATATTTTTATTCCATAATAATATAAATTGAACAATTATCCTTTACAAATTTCAACTTTTATATTACTCTTTTTGTTCCTAAATAATTGTAGTTTTAAAAGTCTAATTTTATTCCTAAATAATTATCGTTTTAAGTTATCAATGTATTTTAACTATTTTTTTTTCTATTTTACTCTTATTTAATATAAAAAAATTATTTGAATAGATATCTACTCATTTTAAAATTCTATATAAAAATAATAATTATTATAAAAATAGTATAATATTTTATATATATATTAAATATATTTTTTAACCTATTCGAAGAAATATTAAAATGACATGACCAATTTAAAATGCATACCTGGAATTGTATACCTGGAATAAAATGCATATAGATAGGAGTAAACGCGCCAAGAGCAGAGGGTTGGCCTGACCAAGCTCTTCAATAAAAGCCATAAAATGACTGCAAGGGCACGCAATTTAAGGTACACCTCTTCAAGACTGTGGCTGGCTGGCTAGCATGGATTCTCTTTCCCCTGTCCCTGTGAAAGCACTCTCTACTAAATACGCTAATAGAGTCAAAGAAGCCTTTGACATTTTCTTCTTGCTTGGCTTATTCTATTATACACTTTTTTTTTTGGCAGTGTTTGAAAACCCGTTTGTGAAACCCAAATCAACCCCAAGTTATGCTGCTGCAACGGGTAGCAAGCAACGTTTGCATCATTTGGTCTTTGTGTGCTATGGCACCCCATGGCGATTTCGTGGACCCTAGCAGCTTGCTCGCTGGTTAGCTCATTGATGGGATGGACGTGATATTGTGCCATTTCCCTCTCAGGTGCTTGGAAAATGCTTGCATGCAGCGATTGAAAGTGGCCAGTGGAGATTATTAGTCTGCTATTTTTAGGTTTCGACTCCCCGGTTTTTTTTTTTGGACACCCTAGTTGAATTCTTCCATTTGAACTTGAAATTAACTCGTATCTAAATATTTTGTTTATTTTGTTTATCAAGTGATACTTAAAGCTCAGTTTGATTACGAAAAATATTTTCTCTTATTTTTTAGTGTTTGAGATATCAATAGAAAATAAGTAAAAGAAAAATAATGTACTTTAAAATAAGAGAAAATATTTTTTTTATTTTAAGAATGGAAAAATATTTTTCATTACAATTTCAATATCTTTTTTTCTTTTTTATTGTCTCTTTTTTATTTTTTTAATATCTTTTTTTCTCATTTATTATCTTTTTATTATTGCAACCGAATATAGAAAAACATTTTTTTAAAAAAATATTTTTTTTAAAGATAAAATATTTTTTGTAAATAAACGGAGCCTAAGTTTAAATCAATAATTTCATATATGTAATTTAAATTCGCTTTTTTTTTTTTTATCTTTAACGGTTCAGATAATTTTTTAAAAAAAATCTTACACTATTTCATGTATAAGAACTAGTTTTATAGGTGCTTAAAAAAAAAAACTAGTATTATAGGAAACATTATTTTATGCGAAACCTTTCAAGGAATTAGACAAAACTTAGCTTCATTGTCAACTAAGAATTGTGCCCTTGAAGAGAACAACTTGATGCATTGAGGCGCATGAATATTGAATCGCAGCTGTACTATACAACTTTAAAATAAACCCAAAAAAATCAAAATCTTTTTTATCACTAAAAGGTATTGCATTAAATATTAAAATTCATGTCTAACAGTTGCACGTCAAATACTCCTACAAAATTTAAAGATTGTCAATGACCCACCAAGGCACCTAATTGAAAAATTGTCAATGACCCATCGAAGTACCTAATTTAAACACAAATTTAAACTATGTAAACCTTACTTTATCTTCCTCCTCCAACTATATTTGAGCCAACCAAACACATTGTTCAAATTGCCTCTATGATCTACTTAATTTTTCTTCACTACCATATCTAATTAGCAAATTTCCTATATAGAATCCGAACTCGGACTCTTTTTTTTTTTAGTCTCTACGTACTACTCATTCCATAGAGCAAACATGGGGACCTGATGCACCAAACCCAAACTACCAATCCTGTTGTTACTTCCATTACTATTACCATCTTCATACTTCGAATCCTGCATTGAGAAATCCTGATTGTAGCCTCCACCACTAGTGCCAAACTCGCTCGCTAAACCAGCCGAACATTTTGGACTTCCTGTAATAGAGGAGGAACTAATCCTGCGACTTGAACCCACCATTGGCACATGATTGTTACTGTTGCTAGCACTTTGCTGCGGTTGATGTTCATCTCCATTTGCATTCCACATCATGTCAGCCAATTCATCGGAGGAGGTCTCACTGCTTGTAAGAGCAAGGAGCTGGTGCTGCTGCTGCGGTGATGTTGATGATCCACAAGAATTTCCATCCTCAAGAGGCATTGGGGATAAGTCTTTTGGCGAACGTTTAGCAAGGTCACTAGTAATGAGTTTAGTGCTTGAGCAAATTCTCTTCACATCATACCTACTAATATCAAAATTAGTAACAGCGCTTGTACCCCTAAATTTAATGGCCGCGATATCATAGGCCTCAGCAGCTTCTTCTTGAGTGCCTATCAACGTTAAATGTAACACACTCATAAGTCACCCTATCAATTTCATTAAACCAATGTATAGACCTTTTCAATTACTAAAAGTACAATAAGAGGCACCCTACTGCCTTAAAACCTTAAACCTACGGAGATTCTGTGAATTGTAAGGACCACCAAAATCTAATAAAGATTGCACCAAAATTCAATAATGCAAAATATATAAAGAGGGTTTGTCATGCAATATGGATACATCATACATGCACATAACCAAGGGAAAAAAGAAGGTAAGCTAAGGATCATTACTAAACGTTCCAAGGTACAAGTCCTTATTGCCAGCAACCCTTCCTATTCTGGCTTGCCATCTACCATGTTGATGGTGCCTGCAAGGAACATAGAAAACAACTCTTATCAAATAAAAGGGAACAAGGATACATATGCTGATAAATGATCTTTAATGTCATATATATATATATATATATATAATCATAGTGGCTAGCTGATTAATAATACTAGTGGGTATGATAAACACATGCATAATATTGTTTGCCTATTATTGTGAATTATAACTGACAAAGCCTGCAAAGAGAACAGTAAATAATGGAAAACTTTATCATTGGAGTCGCTTTCTGCCATCACCTTGTCACTCCCCTGTATACAGAAGCTCCCCTTGAAAACCCACTACTTTTCCTGCCAAAGTGTGAACAAACCAATCAATCTTTCTCTACCCATATATCTTTTTCTTCTTTAATATATATATATATACTTATAATTTATATTAAAGTCTGAAGAAAAAGATATTTAACTTTGATAAAGAAGAACATATATATTTTTTTAATTGGCTACCTTCTTAAATTGGCTACAAATTCTTGCCTAGTCATGTGCTTCATCTCTTCAAGCTCCTTCTCATAAGTGCTCAACTAGAAGCATTTAATAAAAGATGAAACATTAAATTATGGTCATACATATATACATTTTTTATTCAAGAATCAAACGTTGAAACGAATTAAAACTCACATACACACACACACACCTAATGAATTTAGAACTTACAGGGAAATTTATATGAGTAGTTGGTCCCCAATATTTCAAGGCAGCTAAATCATAAGCTCTTGCTGCTTTTTCTTCCTTATCATACCCACCTTAAAAAACCAAAGCAAAAAAGAAAAATTAACAAAAAGAATGAAGGAGAAAGAACATGCACACCACCCAATGTTATTGTTGTAATAAACAACTGTGAATATAGTGCAATAAATAAATAACACAAGTAGAATAGAAATTACAAGAGTTCACTCACCAAGATAGACTGCACAAGGTTGACATAGCGAGAAAAAGAAGGCACCCCATAAAGAAAGTGCATGAAAACACACAACTGTTAGTATATTCCGTTTGAATAACGAGATGATCAAAGATAATTAATTATTTTTCATTCTTCTCCAATGTACCTTGTCTTCCTTTCCTTGTTTGCCCTTCTTTTCTACAGCTATTGTCCCACAGATGGGCCTCATATCTTCCGGTCCATCTATGCCTAATACCATTAAATAAAAAAACTATGAATTTAGTAGTAGCCAGCGTATATTATTATATGTTCTTGAAACTTGATTTTTCTGGTTGAGAAATATTAAAAAAAAAAAAAATTATCAATTAATTGGTACCTTGTGACACCTCTGTATTGAGAAGTTCTTTGCCCGAAAGTGTCAATAGATTTACGAGGGACTGGTTCTCTGGCTAGAAGTTTATCATTAGCAACTGCCCTTTTACGATTATCAACAGCTTGTAACTGAGAAACTGCCACCATTCCATTTTGACAACTTGGACTCATTGTGAGTGATAACGGCTGAAAGCAGCAGTTGTTTACTTCACTTGAAGATTTATCACTAGAAAATGGAGTCTGCCTTAACCAAGACTTGAACCCGGAAACTGAACTAGCACTCTCAAAAGGTACATGATGATTATGATACATGCCACCACTGCTATGGCTATGGTTACGACCAGGGTTTGGATCACAGTTATGTAGGTTATGATGATGGTCAGGGATTAGGGTTTGTGGGTCTTCATTGTAATGATGATAAGATTGGATTAAAGAAGGTTGATGGCCAGTGAGATTGTCTTCAGTAGTGTCTAAATTTCCATTACTAGAAGCATTAAAGCTTGGTGCTACATTAACATTGATTCTATTAATATGGTTTTGGTTCTGGGTTTGGGTTTGGTCCTCTTGGCAGTATATTTTGGTATCATCAGATGGAGAGTTTGAGTAACACCCTAAGAAATCTTCAAGCTTTGGACCTTCTTCACTTGCACTTGTTGCATCTAAGGAGTTCTCATATCTCCAATCTAAGAAGCAAAAACAAACAACAAGAAGAGAAAATCAACATGCGAAGATGAGAAAGAAAAAGAGAAAGAGATAGTTGATCTTTGAACAGTTGAAGAACAAGAAAACCCTTTTATATAATAAAATATTACCCTGAGCACCATTTGAAGAGCGTCTGAAAGGATCAACGACACAAAGGGAGCCATCCGAGCGCAAAGGCATAACAGAGATATCATGATGATGATGGTGATGATGAAGAAGATGATGATGATGATGAGAAGTAGAAGCAGAAGTAAAACCAGAAGCACCATGTTCTTCTTCAGCTTCTTCTCTATTACTACCAAAGCCATCATCAATTCTCAGGTGTGGACTAACAGAAAATCCCAACCAGTTACTCATGATATTTCTCTAGCCGAGCTCACTCTATCTATCTAAATGATAATCTCAAAAACTGTGTTGTGGGTTATATAAAAAAAAAAATTTCTCTTTCTTCGTGAGTCACTTTACTATTATACCACAAGTAGGGTGATCATCTGTTCGGTTCAAATTAAACTAAAAATCAATTAAATTTATAATAAAAAGTATATAAAATTTCAAATTAAAATCGAACTAAAAATATATGAATTAAATCGAATTGATTTAGTTTGGTTCTATTCGGTCAGTTAACTGATTTATCAATTTTATTTTTAAAATAACTTCTAAAACTTTTATTTATCAATTTAATATTTTTTTTACAAAATTTATTCATTAATAATATAATTATAAATATTTTTTACTTATAATCTTAATATTTATACATATTTTTTTAAATTAATATATTTTATATAGTATTTTATTATATATATAAATATTTTAATTTTCAATCGATTTCGATCGATTAAACCTTAAAACTGAACTGAAAACTAAAAATTGTATTTTACCACTCAATAAATTAAACCGATCAAAATTTACTTTTAAAACTGAATTAATAACTTAAAATGGTTCGATTCGGTTCGATTACTTTGATTCGATCGATTTTTGCACCCCCTAACTACAACTACTCAGTAGTCACTGACTTGGGTTTTTGGTTTTGGAGCTCAAACTTCAAAATTTTTCAATCAAAGCTCTCTCTTTCTCTCGTCTTATATTCTCACCCTTTCTGCATATCTCTATCCGTACTTTGGTTTTCGCGCGCAGGAGACATTATCCTTCTTTTTTTTTTTTTTTTTGGCCCCTCCATTTCTTGGTCTGTCCTGCCATGCCATGCCCCCATTCAAATCCCATCTACTTTTATTTATACGCTCTACTATATACACCGCCAAAGATTGGATAGTACAGTGCAATGTAATGTTGGAATTTTGTTATGGTTAAATTTTAAATTAATTATCTTTTAATAATTAACATAGACGGTTAAATCTCTTAATTTAAAATGAGAGAATAAAAAAAAGTAGACAATTAAATTTTGTTTTTAATCAAATTCAAATATTTTAACTCTGTGAGAAAATATTTTAGCATTTGTTCTAAACTAACTAGACTATAAAAATAATTACAAAATTAATTATTTTGAGCTTTAATTTAAGTTGTAAAAATACTCTTATTTTATTTTCAATATTAGATTTGTGAGATTCATTCCTAATGACTTATTAAATAAATTTATAATTAACTTCAACAACTATCAATTAGCTGTTTAAAAAATATAGAATTGAGTTATATTTAATTTAATTAGAAAGGACTATTTTTTTTGCCATTAACAGAAATTAAAATATATTAAAATACCTTTTGGACAAGAGTTGGTACAGACTTCTGGGTTTGAAAATAAAAGAAGCACAGATAAACACAGCACCCAGAAAAATATTTAATATAGAAATATGATAGATAAAAAAAATAATAAAGCAACATTAACCATAACTATAAGACCAAGAAATAAAAAAAAATTGTCAGTTGAAACGTGAATACAATGATGTCGCGAAAGAAAGTTGACCGGTACAATAACGTCGGCCATAGATAGGTGAAGAAAAGTCTGAAATCCGGTTGATTAATTAGATAAATTTATTGTTGTTTTTCGTGAGATAATGAGAGTGATCAGACTCATATTGAACAAACTAAAATTTCTTTTAATTTCATGTTGTTGCTTCTTTTCTTGATATAACAAACTAATATTTAGATATTATTATTAATTAAAAAAATATAATACTGTAATTAATAATTATTGATATTAATTTAGAGAAATATTCTGATTTGAACGATATTTTAAATTTAAATTATAATATAAATAAATTATATTTATTTAAAAGAATGTTCTGATTTGAACGATATTTTAAATTTAAGTTATAATATATATATAAATTATATTAAATTAATTATTAAAAAAAATTAATTTTAGATGGAATTAAATTATTTGAAGTTTTATAAATTGTGAATGGGAAGCTCTTAAAAAGAAGTTTAGTATTTTTTATTGCAAAATTTGTGACCCCAAAACTTGTCCTAGCTTCGCACTAACCACCAGTAGCCAGAGACATTAGAAGACATTCACTCGCAAGGTATTGCATTAAAAAGTGGTACTCGCTACCTGTGATGAACATTAAATGCTGCCAAAGTGAGGGTTATTCTGGTAACTTAACTTCAGATCTTCGAATTCTCCGTTGCTTCTTTTGGTTTGCGGAGTGAACGTAATTAACGCAAAAGAAGGGAAAATTGGAGCTGAGTACAAAATGGGAAATATTATTGGGCCAAAAGTTTGTTTGGTCCAATTCTAAGTACTATTATTGATAGTCCTCTTTTACTCTTTTTTGTTTATGTCTCTCTCTCTCTCTCGGGCTTTGACTGTACTTCTTTACAATGAATAGATATCATGATTTAATCTATGGCCTAGCAGAAGGTCAAGATTTTTTTTTTCAATAATGGGAAGGTTAAAGGGAGGTATCCCAATCATCATCTCAACTTTATAATTTTCATCGTGTGAACTATTACGCTATCAAGGAAGCGCTTGAAGTCAAGAGTTTATATTTCTTCAGAGCAAAAGATCTAATGAGTGTAAAATAAGAGGTGTGATCTACATAAGGTAGCGATTCTTTTAATACTCACTTCAAAAGCGATAATTTCCGTCAATATAAACGAATAATAATTCTATTAGAGATAGCGATTCCTTTAACACTCACCATAAAAATTATAACTCTTATCAATATTGACAAATGATCATTGTAAAAATGTAAATTAGAAATCTTCACCATTCTCATAAGTGATCCTAAATGGTCTATATATATATATATATATATATATATATATATAGACAGATAATGATAGTAGAGACTTGAATTAAAAATCTCCACAATTCGTTTTCACAAGTGACCCTAAATGGTGTGTATATATATATACACACACTATTCAATATCACTTGTAAAAATTGTGAAGGTTTTCATTTCAAATCTCTATGGTCATCATTTATTAATATTAATGGGAATTATCACTTTTTATAGTAAGTGCTAAAAGAATCACCACGTCGTGCGTGTAAGTTAGAATTTTTCTTATTGCAAGGTGATCTCCTTATTTCACAAAGTATAAGTTAAAATTCATGGGATATAATTTAGTTATTTATATGTAAATCATCGACTAAAGTGTGAACATTTATCCCACAAGAAAAATGTATACGGTGTCATGGCAATCTGCTGAAGTGTGGAAGCTAAGGAAGATATGCAAAAGAATGGCATGAATATTGATGGACCGTTTGGGTGTATTGGATTCGAAGGATGTTTAAAATTGCTCAGCCCAATTCGGCCATTGCATTTTCAGGTTGAAGTGCCCACCTCCTTCAAATTTGCTGAAAATGAAATATTATAGCTTTACAGTAACTCGCTCAACGAGCAAGTTCATGGGATCTTGAATAAGTCAAGTTGGATTTCTGATTTTTATGTATAGCTCTAAGCAAATTCAGATATTCAATACTAGGATGATGGTATGGAGCCAGCATCTATCGGTATCTTAGTGGCCAGAGTAAATTATTTTACGGGCCATTACTCTCTTATCCAGCATATTCCGACATAATTTTTTCAACTCAAATATTTTTAAGTTCACATTATAAGGCAGAGTAAAGTAGTTCGGCATATATTTTTTAAATTCATATAAATTAATCATTTTTTTAAACTCAAATCGAATAAGACATTAGACGGAACAAATTGAGCATTCGAACTTTAATTAGATTTAATTGACTTATTTGTTGAAAATTAATGTGAGATTTTCTGAAGCACTAGAAGAAAAAAAATTAAAAAAATCAAATGGACATATAACTATAAGAAAAGTCTCGTATATAATACAAAAATGAATTGTAACATTTGGCTTATTTGAGAAAATAATTGCAAACAACCAAATTTGCTACATCTAATGTTCTTTCAACTCAAATCTTTTAAGATCCAAACAAGCTGTCTGATTTTATTTTGTTGCATTAAAATGGTCACGTAAAGCTAGCTAATTAATATATATATATATATATTTTTATATTAAATATTGAGCTCTAAAGTTAATTAAGTACAAAATTTGACAAGTATTTTTTTTATAATGCAGCATTCACCTCTAAAAACTTATGTATTGAGTTATTAAAATTCACAATATTTTACTATAAAAAATATAAAAAAATTAATTTAGAATACATATGTTCTATTTTACATAAAACAATCCAATTCTATTATATCTAAAATAATTTTTTTCTTTCCATACAAATTATGTCTTTATTCTAATTAAAATATTATTTTTTGACTATTTTTATTTTTTTATTTTATTTATTTAATTATTATTATTACTATACATATTAAAAATATATATATACTCTTGATAAAAAAAAAATAAATACAATAACTTTTTTTAAGTTCTCATTTTTATATTTAATTAAATTTTAATTTTAATTTATTAAAATATTTAATTAATTATTTTAAAATATATATATTTATATTATTTATAGTCAACATAAAATATAAATTCATGACTAGTTATATGGTTAATTTCGAGGTCAATTTGTATTTTTTTCATTGGCATATGTCCATATTACTTTTTTTAAATTAATTTATTATCGATGGTGGCTAGCTATGTATGATGTATTGAAAGATGATAAAAAAAAAAAAATAGAATATAGGTTTATCCCATATTGGAAAGAAGAGAAGGAAGGAGGGAGGGTGTTGGCTATAAATTAAACCTTTTGCTTCCTATGTTTAGTGTGTCAATCACCACTTATATTTGGTGTACTATTGAAAGCTATTAGCTATACTAGTAGAGAATTTAAAGGAAAATTCTCTTGGGTGTATACTTGAGCTTTTGGGTGTGAGAGAGAGTTAAATATTTTGTAGTGTGGTTGTAATAATTTTTCACATAGTAAATATTTTTCTCTTGGTT
>CATIWM010221198.1:0-69831 GCA_949671775.1 Mallotus repandus
TGCGTCCTCATATCCATTCAACCATATTTCTTATATTTACATACACATCGAAAATTCACCACATTGTCACAACACTTTATTCAAGTCATCATCAACTAAGTGCATCGCATATCACTCCATAAAGCAAATTAATATCTTCCCCGTAATATATAACAAAAACAATAATATACCAAAAATATTCCAACATATACCATTTTCCAACATGGCAGAGTTGACAGTGCAAATTCAAAAATACACCAAAAATTCTATGTTATGACTATCAATACCATATTTTTCATATTAATAGTATTATGAGTCTAGATTAATTTTCAACAAATTTCACATCAAATGGATATATATATAAAGAGAAACATCAAAAAAATTCCACCATGGTCAAGCTATCAACAAAATTAAGCAATAAAAGGTATTTCCCAATTTGGCAATCAAAACAGAAAAATTAAGCTTCCTATATTTCTATCAAATTTGTAGATAACATCTCAAAGTTTTCATAGGAACAAACAGTATCAAATTTTGAGTTATAAAATTCCAGATATAGCTCAAGCAATTCGGCTATTCTATACTGAACAGGGGACTCGAATTTTAGCAAAATTCATTCACATGTACCATCTCATCTCAACAACAAACAACCATCAACACAACAATCAAATATCACAATAATAAAAATTTAGCATCTACCAATTAGATTATACATATTTCTCTTATCCAATCAGCTTAACAAATAAATTTATAATTATTTATTTTTAAGTGTTATATTTACATAAAACATTAAATTATTCACTTACTTTTATTGTTTCCTTCCATTTGTTTGAATTTACTTGTGTATCAGCCTCTTTTCCAATTTTTTTAGCTGAAATAGATCATAATTCACTTGTTTTTAAACACCCAAAATAATAAAAATTCATCTACCATGATAACATCACTAACCTACCTAAACATATGAAGCTGTCAACTATGGCAGATTTAATAGGGTGACTTTAAAAATTAACTAATAATTATATACAATGAATATACAAATAAAAATTTTCAGATCATTAACCCTATGTGTCTAAAGTAATTTAAAATTAATTTTTCTTCAATTGGAGGTGTCTAGAGGAAGAAACCTAAGAAATAATCTACTATACTCAAATCATTGGTAGAATTGGAGCAATAAAATTCTTAGCCCCAAATAACCATCAAAAAAATATAATTACATTTTCTCTATTTCTGTAAGTTTTGTAGTGGACATCTCAAGAGTTCTTTAGAAGCAAAAATCATCTAATTTGGAATTACATAACTAAAGTTATTGAATAAACAATATTATTGTTCATACCTGGTCAAACTTCAGACTCCTCTCTTCTTCTTCTTTTTTTTTTCTTTCTTTTCACTTATTTCTACCCATATGTTTCTCTCTCATTTTTTTTATTTATTTATTTGGTGGCTGACACTTAGCCTAATTCCAGCACCTTCTATCAATTATTACATATTATCTACTTATTTATTTATTATTATTATTATTTTTTATGAAAACAATCAAGTGTATAAATATAATATATATATATTTTTTTTTTCTTGTCACATAATCAATCTTTGTATAAATACATATATGTGTGTGTGTATATATATATATATATATATATAGGACTTAAATTGGTTAAGTTGATTAAATATATATATATATATATATATATTTTAATAATTCAATTTAAATCCTTAACTTCCTAATTCTTGTTATGGACTTAATTGTAAACGTTTATAATCTTCTCCTATTTAACATTAGAATTAATGCCACACATATCTCATGTATTTCTCATGTCTATATGTTATGCATGTTATGCAAATAAATGTAATGTATTAGGTAGGCGTTACATAAGTAGCAGTTCTTTGTAATAAAAATAAAGTCCATGTTCCATGGGTCGTAATGGGCATTAAAGGCCTATCTTAGCATGGGCCGTGTACAAATGGGCCCTACTAGGCATGAAAGGTCCAACTTGATATAATCCATTTGCAATGGGCTTGGATGTTATTGCAAGAATTGCTATATGGCATAAAACACATGTAGTTGGAAAAAACCTTAGTGGACATTGCTAAGTCATTTACAAGAGCTGAGTCAAAGGTAACAAGCTACGGCTCCCACAGCTATATACATCCATTTGTGTCTTCCTACTCAAGGGTCCGTGTGATATGGATAGTACGTGTCATGACTGACAATAATCTAATACTTCACTACCAGGTTTGAGTGAAACACAAGCAACAAAGTAAAGATTATTGTCGGGTTATTTGGGACTTGTGTGCTCATTGTTTGAAATGTGTAGTGAATGCAGTAAATGTCATGACCCGAATCGAAGGTACGTGACCGGCACTAGGAAATGGGGATACATAAAGTAACCGAAACCCATAGTAAGCCTTGTCTTCGCGAAATAAAAATAATGCACTTAACAATAATATCATAATAAATGCACAATACCAAAACATAAACATTATTCTTCAAATACAACAACATCCCAAGTCAGGTAAAATTAGAATACCGATAATACATATTCTTGAATTAACTACTGCGGTATCTAGAATTCAGTTACACAATATGCAAATCAAATCAACATACATAGTGCAGCTGGTGAAGAACAAACTCGGTGCAAACTGTGAATACTAGCAGACTAACTGTGAGGTCTTAAAAAAAAATAAGTTGAGGGGAATCAGACCTCACTCAGTGAATTAATTTTATAAAATGCATGTTGGTTTTAAAACCAGTTGTTAAAACCCTTTTTTTTAAATAAAATAGAATAAAATCATTATAATTATTAAAATCATTTACTTTTCTCGATAATATTTATATAAAATCTCTTTAAAACTTCTTAAATCAACTTAATATGAAATCCTCGTATGAAAATATATAAAATAATTGTTATAGTGGAAAACTTAGTATAACACCTAAACAATTATTCTAATAGCCTTTCGGTTCTCTTTAATCCAAATGACTGTTGTCCCGAGAGCAAGCTCAACCGAGTTACATCCCTTTTTCTGGCCCGAGAGCACTAGCTCCACTGAGCTCTAACCATTCACTCTTGCCCAAGAGCACACGCTCCCCTAAGCCCATTTCACATTTTAAACATATACCGAGATTTTACCCGTGCACACGTGGTCCTAATGACACCCACTAGGTAGCACGTTCTACCTCCAAATCAATTCGAATTATAAATAATAAAATAAAATAAATAAATTATTAAATAATGAATAAAACATAACGAAATAATTTTCCTTTAAATATGCTTTCAATTACTATTCATAAATATAGAAGAAATGATCATGCATATGGCAATATAAGTATCTTCATAAATCAAACATATAATCATTTCTTTATTATTTTTAGTTACTTGAAAATATAATGAAAACACGCGCAACACACATTTCATAAAATTAACTCACAAGTTGAGTGTGTCGGGTGACGCATTCTCTGTTGCCCTGGTGTTACAGCTCGAGTCCTAGAGTTCTCTAAAATAAATCATATTTATTTAAAATATGCTCGTAGGATAAAATAAATAAATTCATGAAATCCTTAAAAATTAATAAAATCATGAAATGAGGGAATTGACTCGATTTAAGACACAATGCTAAATAAACTCAGAATTTTACAAATACCGATGTCACATTTTACGAGAAATTTACCTAAAATTCGGTAGAGTTTTCCTTGTAAAATGGACACCCCTCTACTAAAAATAGAGTCGTTCATACACGAAAAATACTTTTATTCACCACACAGTACCACACCCGGATCGGACTCCCAAACTACATACAAATTTCCGACCGAGATCATTAACAACACTTCCACAAAATATATATTTGAGTTATAAAAATATATAACACAATTTTTTAAAAATTAATCAGGCTATTTGAATAATAAATTCTTTTAAATAATTATCATATACAAAAACCCAAATTTTTTATTTAGACTATTAATATTTCTCATTTAATATATTAATATATATACTTAAAATTTATTACTTATAAAATTTTGGAAAATTCATAAAAATATATTTTAACACTAAATATAATTAAATCATCAAATAATTAAATACTATTATATTTATATACATTTATATTATCTTCAAAAATTAATCTAAAATCAACAAAATATACAAAAACACTAATTTAGCTAATAAAATTAATTTATACCTTCTAATAATTAAAATTATCATTATACATGTTAATTAACCATAAATTTACCAAAAATCAATTTAAAATCAAATTACACAATTTTCTCTAAAATTCATATTTTTCACATATAACCTCTAAAAATTATAATAAATTATCTATAACTATTTTTACAAAATTTCTTTTACAAACATTAGTCCATATAATATATAATATTTATTAAAAATATCAGAATTTTTAGGCTCGGAATAGTAACCCGAACCAAAAATTTCAAAAATTAAAAATAAATCCGAAGAATATATAAAAAAAATATTATTGCATAGCATTCAATCTCTACATCAACTTCTCTGCCCAACATTAAGCCTAAATACTACTTAATTAACCAAAAACTAACAAAAACTCAAAAATGAATTTACCTCGTTTCAAGTCGATTCTGAAGGAGATCGAAGAAATCGAAGGTAGATTTGAGAAGCTTGGAAGATGAGGATTCCAATGACATGGAATCATGACTATTCGACGCCGGAATCTTCACCGGAGGCTAAACAAATTCCGGCCAAAAACTAACAAAAATGGACAGAGAAGGAGAAGGGGGTGCTGCTACCGGTTAGGGGAGGAGCTGGGGCTGCTTTCCGGCATCTGCTGGTGACTTGGAGGTGACCGAATGGAGCTGGTCTAGCGGAAGGCAGTGGACGTGCATGAGAGGGAAGAAGAAAGAAAGGAGAGGAAAAAGAAAGAAAAGAAGTAAAAAAAAATGTTTTGTATATGTATATATATGTATATTTTATATTATATCATTACTTTAAATTCTCCCCACAAATCTCTACAGCACACACACACATATATATAATTGATATTTATATTATATTGAAAATATCTACTACAAATAATTACACCCAGTCACACTTAAATATTCAAATATATATACTCTAAACTTTAATTAAAAATTTTATTAACTAAATATTTTTAACATCAATTTAATAAAATAATACATAATAATCTCCATTTAATATTAATAAAATAAAATTCACATTTAAATTCCCAATTAATTTCATAAATAAATATCAAAATTCGGGTGTTTAAAGTAAAATGCAAAGGAAATAAGAAAATAATCAAGGATGATAAATTACAAAACATTGGAATTAGTTTTTCTATCCCCAGTGGAGTCGCCACTATAGGCGGCGGGGTTTAGCACAGCCCAAATGTTTGGCGACCACGGCATTGTGCAAACTCAGGGCCTGTTATGAAATACAAGATGGACTTGTGGCCCATATTGGAAATGGAGTCACCACCCGAATGAAAACTGGGACACACTTTATAGCAACTAGATTCCATAGAGGTACCTAACAACCATCTTTAGAGACAGGATTCGAAAACTAGGTATGGGCTTTTGGAATGTCCACCCAACATTTCGATTGGCCTCTGTGTGTGTTTTGTATTTTATTATCTTGGATTATTGAATTATTTCCTTATTAAAATGTGAATTGCATTCATTTCTGCTTTTACAATTACCAGTTTTGCACATTAATCCTTTTCATGCTTATAACCCAAACACTCATTGCACATAATAATAACTTACAACCATTCATTCCGAACAAATGGGGAGAGGGGATTAAGGATTACAACGCTTTATACAAGTACAACGATAATAAAACTCAAGTAAAACCTTTCAAGAACTAATTAATGCACTAACTACTTAGTGATTAAAAATCACCGAGAGACCGCTACAACAAACAATGGTTAGTTCCATTTCAAGATAACAATCTTATTTACAAAAGAAATTGAATTCAATTTGCATAAAATAAGCATGAAAACTCATCTATACACAGATTGATTACTTGAACATACCCAATATCATGGTAATTTCATGCAATATTGAAGATACAAAACAGTAGAAACGTATCAAAGACAGAAAATAAACCAAAAGGATACTAAAATGAATCAGACTTGTGTAGGACTCTAGTGGGGAGGCGATCGCCTCTTCCTCTTCGCAGAGGCGTCGCCTTCTAGCGAGGGGGCGATTCAAATTCACCACATCACGAAGAGACGATGTCTCTTTGAAGAGACATCGTCTCTTCAACAAAGTACAACAATATCACATGTTACTTAAAACATAAGAAATCTTAAAATAAAGAAAAATAAATAAATTCTGATGCAAATAAACATAAATCTACAATTAACACTCAATATTTCAAGTAATCATGCCTCCTAATGAATTTCAAATAACAAATAAAGCAAGAATCAAGTAAGAAGTGAAATTTTGTATGAAATGAATATTTGAAGGTTTAAAAAGGGAGTTCTCACTAATTGAAGCCAACTTGAAGCTCCTAACAAAGCCCTCAGAGCTTTGTTTGATGACTTTGGAGTGTATTGAATTCAAGGTCCCCTCTTCTTCCTCAAAGGAATGGAGTCTTAAGCTTGGTTTTCACCTCTTCTTCCTCTTCTTCTCTTTCTTTTCTTCTTTCTTGCTTCCCCTTTTCTTCAGAACGTCCTCCCTTTTTCCTTTTTTTTTTTAAAAATGGCCAACCTCTTTTTCAAAATGTCAGCCACCTTCCCCCTTTTTAGACCCTCAACCACCTCCTCTTCTTCTTTCTCCAAACACAAGGCTAATTCCCCACCTAGTATTTTTTCATCATTGCTTCCCCATTTTTTCAAGCTTAATTTTGGTCCAAAAATCTTTGTTTTTTGTCCAAAATCTTTAACTATGGGATATGTGGACCCCTTTTCCCTTAAACCAGCCATAAATGACATTTAATATAAAGAATTCAACAACATCCAAACGACTATTTGGCTCAATTCCCACAAAACAATTATCTAAAAAAATTGTTGAATCTAGGTTTTCTCACAAATTCCATACTCCTCCCACTTTTCCTATCCAAAAAGAAAACAAAACTCCCAGTTCTCTAATAAAAAAACTAGAGTTTGTTATATAAAGTAAAACTCTAATAGCAATTTTTAATAAGAAGAAAACTTTTGCAAAGTACATCTATTCTTATCAGTCTGAATTACTTTTTTCTTTTTCTTATCGGTCATGGTATAATTTTCTCTTATTAAAAAAAAAAAAAAAAATCAACGGGACAAGGTAGGAAATTGTGGTTCAAAAATAAAATTCGATGATCTAAAATATTGCTACTCCATTTTGCATATCGCCTGTGGAATAAAATGAAGTGACCCATTTTGAAAACTAGTTTACGTTTCACCACTGCCTGTCAGACCCATGTAGAAGACTCAATGTGCCAATGAGAAGCCCAAATGCCTGGATTATTACTCAAAATTTTAAAGCGGGTAAATTATTATTTTTTTTATTGTATTATACTATTTTATTTACCAAAAACAAAATTACACGTCAGCAACTTAGAGCGCCAACCGTTGCAGATAAGCAAAAACGACCTTGAAAATCCAAGAGAACACGTGTCGTCCACAAGAATTTTCATCTGAATTATTTTTCCCTTTTAAATGAAAAAAAAAAAATTCTTATGCATTCGCTGAACTATTGGTGGCAAAAGAAACACAAACGCCATTTTTAACAGCACCAAACCTTCTCTTCTCTCACAACCACCTAACCGTTAAAAACTGCCATTTTGTTCTTTATCAATAACCCGAGGAGATACACAGCGATAGATAGGTAGACAGAGGTGTTGGAGATGACAACAGCTTCATTGTGTTCATCAACAACTCAAATCAATGGCTTTGGAGGAAGTCTTAGACTCCAAAAGAATCGTCTTTTTTATCAACCCACTTCACTTCCTCTCTCAAGGTACTGTCTTTTCACCTTTTTTTCAGCTTCTTTTTCGGTTAACTTTGTTGGGTATGCGGATTTATTGGTCTTCTGGATTGAGCTCGTGTGTGTTGATTGATATTGACATAAAATTCAGTTTAGAAAATGTTGTTTTTTTTTTTCCTTTTGCTTGAGGAATTGTTTTGAATTGTGTGATGTTCAGTATCATATTTTCAATGCTTGGTTTCTATTTATGTTGTTAGATATAAAAATAACTAGATGTCGGTTTCTGATTCTGATGTATCAATTGATGTATTTAGTTAGTTTGAATGTACGCTAGATTGAGTTTTGCACCTTGCGTGTTTGTGATTATGCTTAGTTGAACTTTAGATTGGTAATATGAGCTAGGTGGAATTGGGAGGTAGGCATTAGTATTTCTTGGGATTTGGGTAAACCGGTCATTAGTTACTACTTTGGTCTAGTTTTGGTGCGTCCTTTGAGGAAGCAGAGGGATATTTATGGTGGAGAATTGCAAATTCAATTAACTTTCGTTATTACAAGTTCAAAATTTTGATCATCCATTGGGTTGCTGTTAAAGTAGTTGACCAGTGTCTCTGATGGTCAATGATTGCATCAACAATCAGCATCTTTAGATTTGAAGGTGGATTAGTTATCTGTTCCATGCTAATTAATTTGTCCCAATGGTCCATTACTAGTGCTGTTTAATTTCTACTAATTTTTTTTCCTACCATCTTCCCATCTGATGGATGCGATATGTAGCTCTAAGAATTGGATTTTTTTCCCTTGACATTATTTTGTCTGTGACCTAAAATAGACTACCCTGTCAATTTTATTCCATAATTTGGGCAACTAGAGTTCTAATTAGTTATCCGTCGATTGTTCTCTCTGCAGTTACCTTGAATTTTCCTCCAATTTACATGTGCTTTCCTTAGGTTGATGATGAAAGAGGCAGAAATGTTATATATCGTGGCCTTGTGGGTGTATTTTTAATTCATAAGTTTCTGACTTATGTTCTATCAAACCATATCCCTGTAATTTCCCATAAAAATTGTAAACTAGTATTCAGTTCATATTTTTTCTAGTACATTCAGTCTTATGACAAATTGGAACTTTTTGTTTCCCATCTTGTGATCTCCATGAAATTTGTTTATAGTTCTAGGAATTATGCAGTTTATTTGTGACATCTTATGCTACATTTTGGTTTGCAATGCAGGAGAAAGATTCATACTGTAGTGAAGGCAACATCTCGGGTTGATAAATTCTCCAAAAGTGATATCATTGTTTCACCATCCATTCTCTCAGCTAATTTTGCAAAGCTAGGGGAGCAGGTTAGATCCCGCTCTTTGCTAACAAGCCAGTCTTTTATGTATTATCGTCTGGAGGTATTGTCTATATCTCTAGAACCAAATGGGTATGCATATACTCTAACACATAGAGTACAAAATTCGATATGTTATGACATAAGTGTTGTTTTGTAATTTATATTTTTTTCCCATTGGGCACTCTTGCAGTTAGACATGTTGCTCTTTTTTTATTTTAAAAAAAAAGTGGTGCCTAGTTTTTTCATTTTTTTCTAGGTGAAAGCAGTGGAATTGGCAGGTTGTGATTGGATCCATGTTGATGTAATGGATGGTCGTTTTGTTCCAAACATCACCATTGGACCTCTAATCGTCGATGCTTTGCGCCCGGTGACGGATCTTCCTTTGGATGTCCATTTGGTATTTTTCATTTTTATGTTATTTCAGAAATGATGACTTAAGTCATTTACGCCATTCTTTTTATAACATGAGATTAAGCACTGCAGATGATTGTGGAACCCGATCAACGAGTTCCAGATTTTATTAAGGCTGGGGCTGACATTGTCAGTGTTCACTGTGAGCAATCTTCTACCATCCATTTGCATCGCACAGTAAATCAGGTAAGACTTTTTTCTAATCCTGCTTTTGGGTGCTCATGATTTAGCTTTAAAATTTTTTGAGTAGTTATGTGGATGCAAGAAGTCAAAACTTAATGTTTTTCATGCATCTTTGAAGGTCCTCTAGGGGGCCCAACTAGTATCCCCCCAACCCACTAGTGTGGGTTACAATTTACAGCCAATTTTCTGCAGAGATTTAAGACTGTTTTTTTTTCCCTCTTTCCTAAATTCGTAGAAAAATAAGAAACAAACTCTTCCTCCAGATTTGTGTTGTATTATAACCAAGATGCTTGAATGGTTACATGTTAAGATTCGTTGCATTAATAATAATTCAGTAACTGAGATCATAGCTTAAGTTGTTAGAAACTGATTTTAGATTTAGACTATCTTTAAATTTTGTGCTTCCAGTCCAAAAATAAACTTGTTTGACTTAGTTATGAACCTTTACTAATGCTTGTTCATATTTGATTTTGTATTTACAATCTGTTCTCTTTTTTCACCACTCCATTGACATTGTGTCACAAACTAGATAAAAAGTCTTGGAGCCAAAGCTGGAGTCGTATTGAACCCTGCTACCCCACTGAGTGCTATAGAGTATGTCCTTGATGGTAATTTCTTATCCTTCTCCTTTCTGCTATAACACACTACATGTTTTTTAAATGGACATCAGTTATGGATGCATGTCTGGGCTTCCTATGATAAGCAAAAGGAAAGTATGAAACAATAAAATTCAGAGAAACAAAAAAGCCTCTGTAACCTCTAGATGACTGAACAAATGATGTCATAACTGATCAATCATTTGAACTTAGAACATGTGGACAAGAACAAACAATTATATGATTTTGGAGAAACATGAATGTTTATTGTTTATTGAAGGATGGATCTCTTTCTCTCTCTTTGTGGGCATATCTTTGAACAGTAATGTGGCACTTGTAGTTTGAGACCTGGACAATAGATGACAATTTAGTGAAACTAAATGGGGGCTTGTTATTTACTTATTTCTTTATTGGGATTGGTGAGTTAGGTGGTGGTTGAAGTACATAAGGAATAGAGGCCAACATAGGATTCACGTTGCCTACTGTTTATTGCATGACTCAACTGAGCCTCAATGTCTCCAATTGGGTTCTGGTATATGGATACATTTCATTTATTCTGCTCGGTTTAGGGCTAAATTCCATTCCACAACTTCTTTGAAATAGATATCATTTCTGACTAGAAAGATGAAGTTCGCTCAAATAAGAAGGAAATATGATTCAACAATAACCTAGAAATCTGCACAATATCTATGTTTAATGCTCATGGCACATGGCCAGTTGAAATGCATTTCATCAAAATAATGTTTTGTCTCTTGTTGACAGCGGTTGATCTAGTCTTGATTATGTCGGTGAACCCTGGTTTTGGTGGCCAAAGCTTTATTGAGAGTCAAGTAAAGAAAATCTGTGATTTGAGAAGAATGTGCGCAGAGAAGGTGTAATATTGGTTCTGTACATTTGTGTTTTCATATTTCGTTGGCAGATATTCTGTTGATTGTCTTTCCTTGCATGATTTAAAACTAGTACAATTTGATTTTGCATGCAGGGAGTAAATCCATGGATTGAGGTGGATGGTGGAGTAGGTCCTAAGAATGCATATAAGGTTGCTAAATTTGTTAAATCTATTTTTGCAGGAATTATAAGTCTAAATAGTGATGTGCGGAACAATGTTCCTATTCAGGCAGGATCTGTAATATTACTGTTGATAGTTGACAGCACATGGTGTTTGTGTTGCTGACTCTTGAACATCTTCTTTTCAATAGGCCAATTACTCTTTCCTTTAAAAATGTGCAAGTTATGATGAGATTAATTTCATCTGTTGATCTTCATTGTGGTAGGTTATTGAGGCCGGAGCAAATGCTTTAGTTGCTGGTTCAGCTGTATTTGGCGCCAAAGATTATGCAGAAGGTATTGACACAAACACTTCTATTTTATGTTCTATGCAAGTTAGAGCACTTTAACCAAGTTTTCTGGCATGATTGAATTATTGAACAGCTATAAGTGGAATCAAAACCAGCAAAAGGCCAGTAGCAGTACCAGCATGATTCAGTGCCAGATCTCATTTGATTAAAGGCACGGCATCTGTATTCTTCATTCTCATGTGTGTTATGTGCACCAGGTTACAGTTTTTCAGCTGCATTATGTGAACATCCCTAAGTTTGGACATCTTTAATTTCTGGTATAAAGCGATGCACATTTATGAATTAGGAATATGTAAAAACATCCCCGAGTTCATATCGGATCCTGTATGTTTCTTGTAAAACACAGTTATGCTCATGCGCTGCTTCAGTCTTGATATTCATCTAGGCTGATGATCTTTTCATTTTTGCAGATTATTTACCGGGTAGAAAATAAGCAACTTATCACTATCTTCATGTTGTTGTCAGATGTGCCATTGCTTCTTTTGAGTTCACTGGGAATGCAGATAAAAGAATAAGGGAATCAAGCCTGGTAATGTTGCTGCTGGGTATACAATGTTTTACCATATGTCCATTATAGGGATTAAATATTTCAAAAGTATGTGAAGTGCTTTGTAACCATCAATTGTTCCGCTAGTTTGCAATCATAATCTCTTTTTGTTCTCTTCTTAAATGAAAATGAAAGGAAAAGAAGCTAAAGCACTCCAAAATCTTATTAATACATCTTCTTATGCATTACAAGTTCCAGCAAGTCTGTGGTAATCTATTTAGGCATTTGAGTTGTTTAATTTTCCTGTCACAAACGCTAGCAATCCCTTTCTCGTAACATGTGTAACAGTCTTTAAGTAGTAATGACTCGAGTCTTGCTATGCTTAAAAGATTTGAGGATGGATTCAGATTTCAATCAAATATCTTATCTAGGAACCGTATAGATTTGAATCAAATTCAGTTAACCAAAGTTCAAAATAATATCTAGCTACATCTTATTTGAAATTCAATATTTAAAATCTAAGATTTCAAATTAAATGTTTGCATGTCAACAAAGTATTTCTGGAAAGACATCATTGCCAAGTTTAACAGCTTTCTAGGTAATGAAGAAAGACATCATTGCCAAGGTTTAACACCTTACTAGGTAAATGAAGCCTGCGATGGAGCGCTTATGCCCTTCTCTTACTTCGACTTCTAATCAGACAGCAATGAAACAGTAGGATAGCAATAAGATAAGAAGCTGCTGAAACAATTTGATTGTATAACAGAGGATCCAATTGAATCAAACTCATAACGATACTGATATCTTTGATCCCCAAAGTCTCCAAAGTCAAGGAATAAAATACACAATCAGCTAAAAGAGACTACTAAATATTCTATTTTATGTTACAAAATGGGTACAAGGATACTAAGGATCTTTGGTGCGGGTATATGATAAATTAAGCTATAAAGACTCTCACCTACAACATGAACACATTGTGTATACTACATAAGCCTAACTATTTGATCATGAACACTATATCTTACAGCAAATAAGCAGTTTGATCTCGATGGTCCTCTATACATCCTGCCTGCACACAGGGCATGAATTATGTCTTATGAGCCACCTGTCAACACATGCTAAGTGAAATGTGTGGTGGCAGCGGGGCAAACTCCTTGCAATTTCTCCTTCAACAATATCCTGCCAAATACAAGAAAGATACTGTTATTGTAATCATACTTGGTACTTAATCTTTACCATCACCATAGCATCCTTCAGGGAAGAGAGGTGGGGAGGTGGGGGGAAACCTGCAGGCATATTGTACAGCAGACAGTCTGTTTAGCTTTAATATCATCCAAAGTATGACTTGGCAACTTCTTCAGTGAATCTCCTGACAACCCTCTAGATGCAACTTCACCATGAAAATCATGAATCTCGTCATAGCTTAAATTAGCAATGGTTGCCTGTTCATCCAGAACAAGTTGATTTACAATTATCATATAAAAATAAGCTTCAATTATATATACTTCAGTTCTAGGAAAGAAAAAACAAGATAAAATGCAAAGTCCTGCACCTTTCTAATTTTTTTTTTTAGTTAAAATATCAAAATAAATTTTAAAGAATATATCCTCAAGGCAATATCAATGTGTCATATAAATTCATAAGATGAAAACTAAGTCCTAACTAATAAGAAACCTTAAATGGGTAAGGCATAACTACTTCTTACAGAATATAAAAAAATTGATTGTCAGGGATGTCTAAACATCATAATGTCTGAAACTATTTGCACACATATATGCAAAATATTTAAGAACAATCAGTGAGGTACTGAAGAACAAGCAGTGAGGTCCAAAGAAAATAAGGTGATGCCAATAGGAATCAGAAAATTCATCCAATCACAATTGTAATATGAAATAAAATGAATACCTGCCAATCGTAAGCAGTTAGCATCGCTGGTGAAAACTGTTCATCTGCAAACCTCCCCCGGAGAAGCTCTTCTATAAAATCTGCCTGGATCCAAGCGCACACAATTAGTCAATATTTAAAAATCTGTAAAAATTCCATATAAGAGCATAGTTACACAAACCATAGACGAAGGGCCTCGAGAACCAGATTGTTCCAAACCCCAATAAGCACGAGAAGCCTCTAAAACCTCAACTGAAAGGACAGCACCAGCAACAGCTCCCAATCCAGCCCCACGAAGGACACCACAATCAGAAGCTCGGCCAGCTAAACCACCCGCAACAGCTCCTGTGAAAGCACCAGCTGCAGCAGGAATACATACATATATTGATATATAAAAGTAAATAATAAAAAAAAGTTCAATCCTTCTAGTTTTTCCAACCACCGAATTGCAAAAATATCTGAATACTGATAGAAAGTTTCAATCTTTGTTTTGCTTTTGTTTTTTTTTTTTCAACCACCCAAATGCAAAAAGTTCCTGAATGATAATAGAAAGATTCAATCTTTTCATGATCAAACCTTGAAATTGTAATTTAAAAGGAAAGATGCTATATAAAAGCCAAAAAAAAAAAAAACAAAGATAAACAAATTACCGAGAGCAAAAAATCCGGTGAGAGCACTAGAGATTGCAGCAGAAACCAATTTGGGAATACTATCAAGAATCCGACTTCCTTCGAATTGAACTACAGTTTCCATGATGGGCAAAACGGTCGAACCGCCGCATATGTGGCATGGATCCGACCTGGATTGAAATTGAGTACAAGAGCAATGAGGCAAAACAACATCCATAGAGAGAATATAAAGATCTTTTCCAATTCTTTAACCAGCGAATTCAAAGGTAAAAGGAGAGGGCCTTAGATTTTGGGGCAAATGGGTCATTGAAAATTAGGGAGGTGAGATATTTAGCAAACTTTATTATTTGGACTATGGATAAGGAGAAAAGAAATGGAGGGTAGGGAGCAATTTTTTGAGATTCTTCTATTTTATCCGTAAGAAGTGAGTGAAGAAAAGATTAGCTGCATGGAAAGGGAAGAAGAAGAAGGCATAGAAAGATTGCTTCTTTTTTCTCTTTTATTTGTTAAACTATGCCTCAAGTTTGAACGTTGAGAAGTTGCCACCTTTCTTCTCTTCAGCTTTATGTAACTGCCAAGTGGAGGCTGTTGGATGATCCAACCGTTTGCTATTACCCTGAAATAAAAATAATGCAAAATCTTGTAATAACTATCCTTATGTTAAGAAGTAGGAGATATCTAAAGCGCAGACTAGTGATCACTGGCACATGTAATGTATTTATTCTTTTGCGCGAGTTTGAGCATAGTAATCCTCATTTGTCACCAAAGTGAAACGTTTGGAACAACATAACCAGATGAGGAGCTAACAATTTATTCTATACACAATTCACAGCAAGTTCTGAACAAAATCAGTATATTGTTTGCATGAAAGTGAAATTTTTTATTCAATGATTGAGGCACTAACATACATGCAAGTTATGAAATGGAAGGAAAAACAAAAGGGTATCATTTCTATTTTACTCAAAAGTTACCATCAAAGAATTTGATATATAAAATTGATACCAGATGAGCATCACCCTCAAAAGTCACAATGATCGGATGATCTTCACATGGGCCCTGGATGGTTTGTTATCATTTCACAGGACATATAATGCCAGAAACCGATTCTGTTAACTCCTTAGAACACCAGAGAGCTGACTTCATGTAGCCACGTTCTTGATAACCAATTGTTAAGACCCGATATATGACTCCATTTGGCAGAATACCCATCTTTATGGTATCAGCATGCAACATCATCACATCAGCCATATGTTTGGCATTTAGATGTCCCTGCAGCATGACAGCATAAGCCAGTGCATCAGGTCTTAAACCATTGCACCTCATATCTCTGAAAAACTTGCTAGCTTTAAATATCCGTCCTTCCTTGCACAAAGCTTGAATCAAAGATGTATAAACCACATGATTTGGAGAACAAAAACCACCGCCCATTTCATTGGCTTTATTGTCAGCGAGTTCACTGCCAGTTATGTCTAAGAAAAATTTAATTGCATCAGATGTCCTTCCAGCTTTGCAAAGGCCATCAATTAAGCAACTAACTGTGAAGGCATTAGGTCTGAGACCAGCTTCTAGCATATGCTTATACAGCCGGAGGGCCTCTTTTAAGTTGCCACTTTTACCATGCCCATTGATCAAAGCGGAGAAAGCCACCACGTCTGGCAATAGACTTTTAATTACCATTTCTGAATACAAACCCATAGCGGACTGCATACTTCCCAACTTGCAATAACCATCAATTAACGCTGAGAAAGTGATAACATTTGGTTCTATTCCCTTCTTAGTCATTTGAGAACACACCTCCAGAGCCTTCTCCATATTCCTTTCCTTACAATATCCATCAATTAGTGAATTATATATCACAGAATTTGCAGGAACTCCTTCTTTGTCCATTTTTTTCAGTATATCATCTGCCTCTGCTACTGTACCTAGCCTACATGCATTCTTAATAAGAATGCTGTAAGTGAAGATGTCAGGAGAAATTTTAAACTTTTCCATCTCCAAAAGCAAATCCATGGCTTCAGGGGAATTCCCTGCCTTAGAATGCCCATCAATCAGGCAATTAAACACAATCACATTTGGGACAACACCAAACTTGATCATCTGAACAAGTAAGTTCCTTGCTGTTAATAATTCACCAACTTTGCAAAGCGCATCTATCAAAATACCAAACGTCACAATATTGGGTAGTTGTCCATCATTAATCATGTCCCTATACAAGTGAAGCGCTTGATTCACATTGGCTATTTTGCAGTAACCATCCATTAGAACATTGTAAGTATACAAATTGGGTAAAACTCCAGATTTCTTCATTTCCTTGAACATGCTTTCTGCTTCTTTCAACTTACCCTCGCTGCAAAGGCCACGAATGAGTGTTGTCCATATCACAACAGTCGGTTCAATACCTTTTTTCACCATCTCATTAATCAAAATCCTAGCTTTCAAAACATCACCTTTGCTACAACAAGCATCAACCAGTACATTATAAGTAACAACAGAATGAACCAAACCACGTGAAACCATGTCATTATATAATTCCCACATGGTATCAAAGTTACCCTTTTTAACCAACCCATTCAAGAGTGCATTACATGCTTGCACTGCAGGAAAAGCCTCAATCTTGCGATACACCCACAAGGCTTCATCAACCAAACCCATCCCAGAAAATGCAGTAATCAACCCTCCAAATACAATGGGATTAAATTTAGAACCTTCCAACCCATTAAGGGCATTGAAAACCAAAGAAGTAACACGGCGAGGTTTGCAGGATTGGAGGAGGGTTTGGATTAGATCTTTTGTCAAACACCTGGCGGTGGTGTACTCTCCGGCATTTGTTAACCTGTGGACTAGAGCAGAATACAAGTGAAGATTCTTGGTGGGGTTTTTTGGGTCGTGTTTCAAAAGAGAAGCGAAAGGTTTAAGGGCTTGTTTAGGAGTTTTGGAGTGAAAATTTGTGGTTGTGAGATCAAAAGGAGAAGATAATGAAGTGAAAAATCTAATCTTGATTTTAATGCACCTGAGAGAGTGGTTTGGCGGGAAAAGCTTCAACATTGTTTGTTAAATGTTAGATTGCGACTTGAGAGCGTTACATAGCTTCCTTGTTTGTTAACTTTCATGTACAATGTGGGTTAAGCAAGAAATGCTTTTGTTGCTATGAACATTGAATTTGAAGGACTTCAGTTGCGGGAGTTAAATTACATATGCTTTTCTTCCTTAAACATTTTACCTATAATTCTCAAACATCACATGATTATAAAATTAAAATAAGACATTAAATAGCGAAACTGATTACTGCGTAGTACATTAAAGTGACGTTCAGTGGTTCATTCAAATAAGAATTGAACGTTTGATCAATTGATGCTTTAGAGGGAGACACCGTTTGTCTATTAAAACTTTTGGCAGTAATTTTTCTAAATTTTAGATTTTAGGATTATATTATATATTTTTTGATTTTAATATTCGATCAAATTAATTTTTGTTAAATTGACATTAAACTTAATTTTAGTATTAATAAAGTAAAAATTAATTGATTGAATCATAAAAATTTCAAAATTCATTATCAAAACTAATATAATGAATTAGTTTTGAACAACTAGTCTACATTACTAAATCTCATGATTAGAAATGTGATCCCTTAATATAATATTTTATCATTCTTTTTTTTTTTATCATTTTACAATAAAAAAAATGAGATAAATTTGAATCGAAGATCTATCATGATACTTAAGTAGGTTGGCCATCAAACCAAATCTGTTGAACGTTTTACTATTAATTTATTTTTTCGAACAACTTAAAATACTTTCATTATATAATATTAGGATAACACAAAAGAGATCTAACAACATAAAATTTAATAACAGCCCAAAGCAAGAGATAAAACCATAATCCACATTAATCATCTTCACAAAAGAAATTCTAAAGGCTTGTTTAGTTTTAAAAAATAAGTCTATTTTTTAAAAAAAATTTAATAAAACTGAAAAATAGAATTTACTATTTTATTATTATATTTTCTTAATTTAAGAAACTAAAAAACTATTTTCTAAATTTTTCAAATTATATCTTGCATTGGAAAACTAGTAAAAGCATGTTTTCCATCTAATGGTAGCGTGGTTACCATTTAATTTCACGAGGAAACATACCAACAACATACTATATGCACTGTATTGTTGGACGCCTTACTTGTCAGCAAATAGATGAAGCAAGAAAAGGGCTCATTGGGAGTATTGTAAAAATGGTTTTGTTTTATCCCATTATTAGATTTTTGTGATCATTAGGTGCAATGGTGAGAAAAATATAATACAAAAAATTGAAGAAAAAGCTTCTGCACTTTTTTAATAATCAGTACAATATTTTAATAAATCTACAATTATTTTATAATTATTATAAATTTAATTTATTATTTAAATTCTACTATATATAATGAATATATTAAATTTTTAAAATAAGTTGATTTATTAAAATTAATTAAATAAACGTAATTTAAAATTTTTTTATAAAATAAATAAATTTAATATTAAATACTATAATAATAATAAATATATTAACTAAAAAGTTATTATAGTATATTTAATTAAAAAATAAAAATTTAAAAAATATGAAAAATTTTAAAAAAAAGTAACGAACAAATAATTTTCTATTTTCTGTTTTCTACTTTGAAAAATGAAAAATTAAAAAATAAAAAAAAAACTAAAAATAAAAAATAGAAAATATTTTTCAAAATTAAACATGTCTTAAATGTATTAAGGCAGAGTCAAAGCACTTACAATCATAGCTGAATAAGAGAGAATAAATGCTCAAAAATGAATTTTTGAGAATTCTTCAATTCAACAACGATCCTGAAAAAACTGTTAAAGTGAGAAATCAGACGAGACAATCTTACAAAGTACTTACTTAAGAAGTAGATTTATGCTTTTAGAAACACCATTAAAGATAGATAATTTCCAGTGAAAAATGGTTGAAGTTTAGATTTTGAGACAGAAAATTGTATAAGCTTCATTGTTCAATCTTCTTCTCTTTTACTTATTGTTGGCTTATTGCTTGCAAGAATGATCCAATAAGATCAACTTTTAACTACTTCATAACAAAATAGATATAATTGTAAAATTGTATGAAATTACACATATTAAGTTTAAAGCTCAACAATAATGATTTATCAACAAGCTATTAAAAAAAAAAAGAGAGAGAAAGGATTTGGGAATGTTAAAAAAAAACAAAGGATTTGGTAAAAAAAAAAAACCCAAATCTATAAAACACTATAAAAGAAGACGATGAACAGTAACACAGAGAAAAGAAACAGCAAAATTTGCCAAAAATGGCCAGAAATTGATCCTGGAAACTGGGAAAGAAGGTAGGGAAACAGTTGCAGAGGAAGACTCTAGAGAGAAGGATCCCCCATCCACTTAGAGTTAATGTTAGCTAACTCACTACTTGTAATAAGTTAATTTAGTAACAACTTAAAAAAAAAAAAAAGACCATAAATTTAAAATTAATATAACAACACGCTAAAATTAACTTAAAGAATGTTAGTTAAAGAAGCGATTCCCGCCAACCCCGTCACCACTGCAAGAGCTCTGCAGCAACACCTATTTCATCTATTACAAAGTTGTAAAACTCTAAAAAATCTCTCTCAAATCCATACGCAGATACTCATCAATGGCTTTTCGCAGAAAAGCTACATTCTTGTTAAGTTACTTTCATTCTACATTATTTCTGATCATCTCTTGTCTGCACAGAAAGTCTTCAAAGATATTAAAAACCCAAGTGCTACACTGTGGAACCAGATGATTAGAGGCCATGCTCGAAGTAAATCACCTCGAAATTCTGTTATATTGTTCAATCAAATGGTGGTTGCAGATGTGGAGCCCAATGGGTTTACTTATTCGTTCCTTTTGAGTGGCTGCGCGAGGTTGGGGTTGTTAAGAGAGGGACAGCAGGTTCATGGGAGAGTTTTGGTAAATGGGTATCGCTCAAACGTTTTTGTGAAGACGAATTTGATTAATTTGTATGCCATGGTTGGGGATAATTGCGGTGTTGAGTATGCACGCCGTGTGTTTGATGATATGGGTGACAGAAATGTTGTGTGTTGGAATTCCATGCTTGCTGGGTATATGAGGTGCGGAGATGTTGACGGGGCAACGAGGGTTTTTGATGAGATGATGGAGAGGAATGTAGTATCATGGACGACTATGATTGCTGGGTATGCTCGAAATGGTAAGTGTAAGCAAGCATTGGTTTTATTTGATGAAATGAGGAGAGCTGTTGTGGAATTGGACCAGGTGGCATTGTTGGCAGCATTATCAGCATGTGCTGAATTGGGGGATTTGAGATTAGGGAGGTGGATTCACTCGTATATTGAAGAGACGATGACCTGTAAAAGCCACACGTTGTTGATTTCTTTGAGCAATGCACTTATACATATGTATTCTAGCTGTGGTTTGATTGAAGAAGCGTATGAAATTTTTAGGTGGATGCCACAAAGAAGTCATGTTTCTTGGACAACCATGATCAATGCATTTGCAAAACAGGGCTATGCACAGGAGGCTGTTGCTATATTTGAATTGATGCAAAGCTTGGGAGCCAAAGAAGCAAGACCTGATGAGATAACCTTCATGGCAGTGCTACGTGCTTGCAGCCATGCTGGGCTTATAGATGAGGGTCAACGGTTCTTCATGAGCATGATTCATGACTGGGGCATTAACCCTAGCATTGAGCACTATGGGTGCATGGTTGATTTGTTGAGCAATGCTGGTTTGTTGGATGAAGCATATGATCTTATTGAAAACATGCCCATGAAGCCAGATAATGCCATCTGGGGTGCTCTGCTCAGTGGTTGCAGAATTCATAAAGATCCTGAGCTTGCTTCTCGTGTGGCTCAGAAATTGGTTGTTGAGCTTGATCATGATAAAGGTTCTGGCTATCTTACGCTCATAGCACATGCATATACTACTTGTGAAAGGTGGCAGGATGTTGCTGCTGTGAACAAAAAGATCGTTGAGATGGATGTGAAAATGCCTGCTAGCCGAAGTTGGATTGAAATAAATGGAGTAGTTCAAAATTTTGTAGCAGGTGACAGGACTCACAAGCATGCATCTTCAATGTATGAGATGCTTGGTAAGATCAGAAGGCAAGCAAGCTACAAGCCGGACATGGAAAGTGTTTTGAATTGTTAATGAGTAGGACAACCATCAGGTGGGTTGCATATATCACACTGTCCTTTTTATTTCAGGAGACAACATACAATTTTCTGGGGAGGCTATTCCTAATATGCCAAATATCTCTAGTTTATGATGAACGCTTCCATGTATATTAATACATTACAACTATTCTTTCCGACATAGCTGATTGAGCAGTAATTCTATCCCTGTAGCTACTCAACATCATTGTTTCTGATACAGGTTTCTTCTTACTTGACTGCTGGTGTCATCAACCTCAACGTTGCTTTTGTAAGCCGGACCACAATCGTGGGTCAAAAAGTGTTACTCCTTTTTCTTTGAAATGTTGTCAGTTGTTGGTGTCGCTTTCGTCAATTATTATTTGGATAATGTTGTGCTAAAACCATTCATTAACAGTTTACGTGCAGGCTAATGCATGATGTTGTCTCAAACTCAAATGCTTAATGAGAATCCTACATAAACAATTAAACAATTTATAACTAAGATGAGAATCCTATATAAACCTTCTTACCAATCTAACCCAGAATCGTACATAAACCTTCTTACCAATCTAACCCTCAAATGAGCAATTACTTGGTACTTTGGATCAGCAATTACTTGGTACTTTGGATCACACAGGAAACGTAAATACATAGAAGAAGAAGAAGGAGAAGAATATTCTTTTTTATCCATTAGAAGCTGTGATTTCAAAGACAAAGAATCCACCTTCCCTCTAACCGGTGATAAATAAATAATTAAAAGGTGGTGGAGTGCCTTGAACTGGTATTCTTGGAATAAAATTTTAGCTTGTAGATTTAACTCGACTTATCTAAACAGTATTAATAAGAAAATTCACTTTTTAAATCTTAAACTTTTTCTAATTTTTCTGTATTTAGAATATTACAGTCAATCTTGAACGTGTGATTTATATTTTGATCGTTTCATACTTGACATTATATATTACAAATTCAATCATTGAATTAATTCAATACATTCGAAATAGGTAAAAATTTCCGAACACCTATAACGCTTCGTCTTGTCCAACGGGCAATAACTTGGGCTAGCTATACAAGCCAATTTCAACTTGGGTTTTCTTGGTAAACTTTAGAAATCCACCTGAAGAAGCAAACCCAAAAACAGAAACGCCCAAAATCTCACGCATCCTTTACACCGTATCTATATATACATGCCCATCAAGCCCATTTTGTTGCATTTCATTTCTTCAAACCAAACAAAGCATTAACTCCACTCTGCTGCTTCAATTGGCGCGTCCCGTTTTATGACAAAACAAACCAATCACTTCTCCTGCCAGCTTGTGTTTTTCTCTCACCGGAGATAAAGATGACCATGACCATGAACTGCGAATCGACCGACGAGAGATCCGAAATCGCCTTCTTTGACCTTGAAACCACGGTGCCGACCCGGCCCGGTCAAGGCTTCTCAATTCTTGAATTCGGAGCTATCTTAGTCTGCTCCAGGAAACTAGAGGAGCTCCATAGCTACTCCACCTTAGTCCGACCGGCTAATCCTTCTCTGATCTCACCTACCTCTGTTCGGTGCAATGGCATCACGTACGACGCCGTCATTTCAGCTCCTACTTTCGCTGAAATCGCTGACACGGTTTATGAAATCCTCAATGGTGAGAGTTAGAGTAATATTAATAAATGATACCCAATTCAGAATTCAATTAGTTTTGATCATTGATTTTCTCACCTTTGTTGTTTGTTTAGGGAGAATTTGGGCAGGACATAATATACAGAGATTTGATTGTGTTAGAATAAGAGAGGCATTTGCTGATATTGGAAGGCAGCCACCTGAGAACAAGGGTCTTATTGACACTTTAGCATTGCTGACTCAGAAATTTGGAAGGAGAGCTGGAGACATGAAGGTTAATTTTGAAATTTTTTTATTTTTTTATTTTTTGTAGATGATTATGGTTATTATCATTTTGGATAATGCTTTATTTTGATGTATTTGGGATTCTTTCTATTTGCAGATGGCTAGTCTTGCAACTTATTTTGGCCTTGGAAAGCAGAAACATAGGTCATTTATTTATTTGATTTTAAGCCTTTTTCAGGAATTGTTACTACTCACCCACTTGCTTAAAAGTTTCATCTTTATGTTTACTAAATTGGGTTCTTTTTGTTTTGTTTTGTTTTGTTTTTTGATTTATTTTTTTTCAGGAGCTTAGATGATGTTAGAATGAACCTTGAAGTACTTAAATATTGTGCAACCGTTTTGTTCTTGGTAAGTCTATAGTTGAAATTCAATGTGTAAAGTTAGAATCTTTTAACTTTGTTTTGCCTCTATTCATATGCATCCATCAGGGTTTTGGAAATAGAATTTGCTTATGTTGTGGTAACTATTGTGTATGGTTTTATTCTTTAGTTGCACATAACACATGGTTTATTTTTCAGTTGCTCTATATTTCTAATGATTTCTTCTTTTGTTTTAAAACTTTACTATGTCATTGTTGTATATGCAACTCCTTGTCATATCATTAGATTTTATGTGATGAGCTTATTTGGTCTGATTGACAATGAATTGTCTGCGTTGGAGTTCCTTGTGTACCAGAAAAGTGTTATTCAACGTTTTTCAAGCCTTATGCCTACCTTATTTTTGTCCTTCATCTCACGACACCCGAATCAAGTCGGCCACCCAAGTAATGTGTTTTTATTTTTATAATCTGTTGACGATTTACTTTGTTATTTTGAAAAGAAAAAAAAATTAATTAAAAAAAAAATCATAGATTAGAAATATTGCATAAATCTGAATTATCAACTCACTTCTAGGTTGTTTTACCATGTGGTTATCTGATTTCTCTGGCAAATGCTCCTCCAAGGATTGCTTGTTTATATTATTGGAGGAGTGTTCATGACTAACCTTTATATATCCTGATAACTTTTCCTAATAGTTGTCTTGAGGGGTGTTGAATTGCATTTTTATTAGGTTGACTAGCTAAGAATTGATGAACATCCATTCTATCTATAGGAGTCAAGCCTCCCAGACGCATTTCCAGAAAAAAGCTGGGTTTCACCTAATGCTACTACAAGAAGTCGTAAGATTGGAAAATCACCTCTCGAGGGGCCTGCCACAAACATAGATGCTCCCTCTTCAAGTTCGAAGTTTGAAATTATATCTCTTGTAGGTCATGAAACTGAGGGAAGTCATCCAATTATTTCTCTTGTCACAAGTGTTGGCTCTAATACAACCCCAGCAGATCCATTTGACATGGGAACTCTTACCAATGAAATGAACGCAGACTCCCTTCAACAAGATGTTGCCATGGAAGAAAAACCTCCAATGGAGTCCTCTGAGATGCCTTTATTAGCAGCTGTCCCTGAAGGTGGCAATGAAGATGCAGGGTTTTTAGGACCTGATAAAGTTTCTATTTCTTCTATTAGGGCAACTTTTGTTCCACTCTTTCCTGGGGTTCAAAGGATGGCACTGTTGCATGGGGATGCCACCTTGCAGCTTTGTTGTCCCCGTTTAAAGGTACGATTTGGAATAAGTACAAAGTTTGCCGACAATGCTGGGAGACCGCGGTTGAGTTTTGTGGTCAATGCATCTCCAAGTTTATGCAGCACTCTTGATGCATGCGATGATATTGCACAGAAGTTGTCTGTGGATTCAGGTAGCAGCTCTGATTGGAGGCGTGTTGTGTGCAGAAAACCAGGCTATGCTAACTACCCTACTGTGAGACTACAGTAAGTCCCTTGCCTCCTTTATATTCCCTATCTTTCATTATTTCACCAACATGCCTAATTTTAGGATAAAGCAGTAAATGAACTCGTTGACCAAGGCTATTAGGCTCCTTTGCACTATAAATAAGCCGACAACTGGAAGAAAATTATGAACTGTGAGCTTTATTTCACTTGGTGCACACTTTGTGACTCGCAGTATAAAGAAATGAAGAGACTTCTTAAATCTTGCAAATTGGATCTTGTTTGGAAGATGATTGGTGCAATGCTCTAATTCTTAATTTCATGCTTCATGTATTCTATTGCGACAAGCAAATGAAGGATCATATTAGAGTTTTTACTGATCTTCCCATTGTACTTGCCTAATGTTTTCCCGGTTTATTTTACAGCATACCCACTGTGATGAATGGGGAGGTAGCTCAATATGCAACTGAGATATATCAGAAAGATCCTTCTGGAACCATGCAAAGGCTTGTATTCAGTAGGCTTGATGCTTCGGAGCTTGATACCTGGATCAGTCCAGGGACCTTTCTGGATGCCTACTTCTCCTTGGCGCCATATGACTATCAGCAGAGTGCTGGCATACGACTAGTTGCAAAGAAATTAATCATCTATCAATAGTGAAGGCAATGATTCTTTAATTCAATCATGACAGTTGGTCACGATGTGCAGTTGTAACAATTAGGCTAACATTCATATGAAAAGCATTTTCTGTTGTTTGTTATGATAGATTGCAAATAATCATTAGTGCTAATATTTGGCACTTTCTATGTAACTGTTTTTTTTCTCCCAACATATTTCGTTCCTATTCTTTTTCAGTTATTGCTTCCATTTCTGTTGCCACTAATGTGGAAATCTCCAGTTCAATTTCAAAATTTCTACGTTTCTTCAGGTTTTCAGAGCATACCGCGTCACAGGTCTCATTAACTCTTGTCCATTCGACTTTACAACCCTGATTTACGAGGAACTAAAATATTGGTCTAACAGGATCCTGGTGGATGTTAGAGAGCGATAAGTTTTTTTGAAAAGAAAATTGCGTAGTTACTTTTATATTTTCCATTGGATTGTAAAAGAAAATAAAGTTCGCTACATCTTCTCAAGGAAGAATTTTGATTTCCTCCCACGATTGGGGCCCGAACCAGAAAAATAGTTATAACTGTGAGCTCTGTTCTTCAGTTTGCACAATCTTCAGGCCAGATCCTTCATCAAGAAGCTCCATATAATACATCCTTAGAGCCATTTGCTTAACCCGAGCATGCTTAACCTGTAACATTTTCAGCATCCAGCGAGAAGAATGCCGGAAGGGTTCAGATATTCATAACCCAATGAGATAAAACCCCGGTACCATACACACATCTTCAATGGTACAAGGCTTCCTCAACACAAGGAACTTCAGAATAGAAGCTTCACAAGTGTGACATGCATCTAAGAAACACAACGAGCCTCATCAACTGTCTACTTCAATATTAGTATCCTGATGCGTCATCCTCAGGAGAAGAATCCCTTGATGCAAGCTCATCTTCCTCCTCTTCTTCATCCTCGTCATAATCAGTAACAGCAGGTTGCCCATTAAGGTCCACATTTACACCATTTACCTTCCTCACAAACTGTCCCCGCACGCGAGGCCTCCTTTCTGCAAGCTTTTTCCGATTGACATACCTAATTTTCTTATCAAAACATCGCTCTTTCCTCTTCTGTCTAAATTTCATTAATGCTGCCTCTCTTCTATCTAATTTATTTAGTTTCACATCAGGGGAAGATGAACCTCCAAATGATGGCCATGAAGGAGCAGTAGGCATTTGACCAGGTTGTAAACATAAATTAACAGGGTAATAGGGGAATGATGCCATGCCAGTAACATGTGGAGAACAATGGGAAAGATGATTATACTGAGGCAGCATAGCTGAAGGTGCATTAGTTTGCAACTCATGCAGATTCTTTTGATATAGTTGTGCTGATGATGGCATTAACACTTGATTCACTACTCCAGACATGTAATATGGATAGACACTTTGGGCGGGTAAACCTGAAGTATCAAGTTGAAGTTCATTTCGTGGATGCATAAGAACATGAGGGGGCTTGTCATCCTTCAAATTCCTATGTGGAAATTCTGAAGACATGGGTGGCGTGCAAGATCTCTCTAGAGAAAGGGAATCAGGAATGCTAGAACTGCTACGGAAATCATCTTGTGAATAGCTCTCCCATGTCTCTCCATTTTCATGTAATTGAGCATCATTAACCAGTTGCGGACCACATGCTTGAAGTTTCTCTTCAGCCCTCTGACTTGGAACAGCATCATCCTCATTGGTTTGAAACCCTTGGGAATTGTTTTTGATTGCACTAGACTTGACATAAGTAAAGAAGGCAGATGACTCCCCAATCTTGAGTTCACTCTTCTTTGGACCAGATGACAATTGTCCTGAATATTATTCCTCAATTAGACTTCACTTGAAATAACCAGTTTCAGATTTTTTTTAGACAATGTAGAGGGAAAAAAACAAAAGAGAGAGGCAATGCTAAAACTAACCCAACATGTAATAAAACAGGGAAAAAATTAAAAGAAAAATTGTAAATTGAAGAAAAATGCCGTTTAGAACACAAACCTTTTGAGCAGGGTACCTGTGTTTGTCAAAACATTGTCACTTCAAAACAACACATTTTATTTTTCATTTTCTCTTTAAAGATAAACCTAACCGTTTAAGGCAAATAACTTGCTTCTGATAATTTTTTCTTTTTTCTATAAATCTAGATTGATAAACATAGCACCACAAACTTGAAAGGTAGCTTCATTATATGCATCATTTTCTCAGCATGGCCAATCAGATAGATAATGCCATTATGTTTAAATCCCAATGATAACCAATCAACAGGAAACCTGAAGCAGGATGAGCCAAATGCTAAATTGATACTGTATAAATCACAGCTAGACTATGCAAAGCAGATAACCTGTTTTGCGGTCACTTATTCCCGGCACATTAGGTCGATATTCCACTCGATTGCCAGGCAAAGGTTCATCAGCAGCAGTAGGACCACCACAACCAGCAGTACAAGCAGCAGACTGAGGAAAAGACAAATGCCAACTTTAAAATTTTCAAACACCATAAGGAATCAACAGATAATAGATTACATTATATAATTAGTTGAGTATGCATTTTTTATCCTATCATATTGTGGAAAATGATAGATGCAGGTCACCAGACCAGCAATTGCCTCTTTGATGTAGTAAGAGATTCATATACTCCATCATTCTAGTTTACAGTCGTATAATGTTATTTCATCAGAAACAAAACTCAAATTTCCAATACAAGAAGAAGAGATACATTAAAACAAATGCATAAAATAATTAAGGAAGAGAGAAACATTAACAAATATACTTGTCTCAAAATGAAGAATCAATAGAAATAAAAGCACTAATTTCCCAATTCTGAACGCTTAATATGAATTGGAGTTCATCAGTCCTAACAGCATAGTTCAGCAGTTTGAGTGATTAGTGCAGGATATAGATTAGAAGATGATCATCAATGTCAGACAAGTATGATCTAACAGGTCTGATAAGCCAGTTGCTCCAGCACATTTCACTCTTCAGAGTATCACCTTCAAAAAAGTGATATATTTATTTTAGATTTTTTTTTAATCTATTTACACTCTTTTTCCTCCAAGGATGCTACTAGGCCAAGCACAAGAATTCCTTCCATATACTGCAGCAGTTCACCAAGTGCAATAGCCAGTACCAACTAATTCCAAAAGTTGAAATATAACAAATTTGTAAATTCAAATTTTGAAAAACTTATGCATATTTATATAATGTAACATATAAGGAAATCACGATAAGCATGATCCCCAGCACTTTCCCAAAGAGTTTCAGTTTTGGAAAGTTCACTATTTCAAAGGTTACTGCCAGAGCTCAAAAGTAACTCACCAAATCTTCCTGATGGTTTGATACACCAAGTTCTGGATTTGTGCACTTCCGGGACTTGTCATCTGTGTCGTCTGAGAAAAGAGTAGTACTATTTGTGTTGGCATCGCTTGGATCTGATGCTACCAGATCAAAGTCATATATCAATATGTTTTTCTCCGCCAATCCAAGCTGCCAATCACAAACACATAAGTAAAAGTGCAGGGATATGTAACAAAAAAGGAAAAAAAAAAGAAAAAAGAGGTGCCCATTGACATGTACTTGAAAAAGATACCAGGAGCCCATTGCCATATTTAAATTAAAAAAAAAATCGCTACTATAGGCATAATCCACTTGGAGCAGGGACTAGATGCATAGAATACTGAAATTCAAAAACCATATTATAATCTCTGCACCAATCAACAAGAATATTGAAAGTTTAAAAACCATAAGGTTATATTAATATATCTGCACCAATCACCAAGAATAAACCCATGTAAAGTCCATCCTAATATTATTTTGATTCCCTATCATTCTTTCCTATCTTAATGAACACCTTAGTTCTGACAAAATATCTGAATAAAAATAATTCGTAAGTTGACATTCACAGGGCATGCACAATACTTATATAGGTTCACTGCACTGAAGTATTTTTCATTGCACAGAAGAGAGAGAGAGAGAGAGAGAGAGAGAGAGAGAGAGAGAGATGAGGAGGGAGACAGATGAGGAGGGGGAGAGGAGAGGAACAGAGGGGCAGATATTGAAAGAGTATCACAGTTCGGTATAAAAAAAGTAAAAACCAACCATACGCCTCCTTCTCCACATGTGTGTCCATAGGTTCAGTAGCTCATTAGTCCGTAGAGGCTTTACAAGATAGTCTGCAGCTCCTAACCTCAAGCACTTAACGACAATCGAGACTTCATCCTGTGCCGACATCACTAAACCAAATGATAGCATTCAATAATGGGGACCAATGCCTGAAAGAATTTTAGTATAAAGGAGAACAGAAATGCAAGAAAAAAATAAACATAAAAAAGCTTACTGATCACAGGAATACGGCGTAACTCTTTATCCCGCGTGATGTACTTCAACATCTTCATGCCTTTGTTCATTGGAAGGTCAACTTCTGCAAGTATGATATCAATATCAGGTCCCTCAGCATTCAGTGCATCAATCACCTGCCTAGCCGATCTCACTGACGTAACTGTGAAGCAAAGACAGCTTATGAATATTGTAACAACAACACAGAACTTGAAAGTAAGTAGACAATTATTTAAATCAGAAAATGGAACTTTTTCTCGAAAGGGCCAGCCATAATCAGAATGTAAAAGATACATTATTTGGATGAAGATTCCCCTCAAAAACCAGCTTATGAATATTGTAACAACAACACAAGAACTTGAAAGTAAGTAGACAATTATTTAAATCAGAAAATGGAACTTTTTCTCAAAAGGGCCAGCCATAATCAGGATGTAAAAGATACATTATTTGGATGAAGATTCCCTTCAAAAACCAAATTACAGTAGAACATCATATGCAAAAAAAAAAAAAATCAAGTTTTATAATAGATAAACAATAACTGTGAACCACATCAATATACAAGACTTCAAGACTAAGACATACCGAACAAAAACAACCATGTGAAGAAAACAAAAATCTAATGTACTGTCTATTTGACTATGAGAATGAAAATGCTCTCTGCAGTAAAAAACAATTTGAAATTGTTGTTTGGCAATTGTGGAACTTTTATAACTAAAATGTGTTGGAATTACCTTAAGTACCTAAAAATTTTTTTATTGCCTCTAACGATAGCAAATTTAAGATGGTACTTTCCTCGACACTAACCACACAAACAATGCCAATGCCTTATAGATAACTTTATCACAATTCTACCTTATAGCAGATGTACATCTATCCTATCAATTTTATGTTCTGTTCAGTGCAAAAGAAAACAATTATCCGAGTAACATTTAGTCTGTATTGATTTTCATACTGAACAACCAATCAATGAAAAGCAAATAACTAAGTACCAGTAAAATCCATGAAATGAGTGAGATTCAGGATCAGTTTTTGTGCGCATATATGCTTCATCATTCAGTTAACAAAAAGCCCAGAAATGGCACAATGTTTAACTCCAATAATAACTTAAAAGCCCAGAAATGGCATGATGTTTAACTCTAATAATAACTTGGTTAACTGAACAGGGTTTATCATAGAATCATGTCATCCACAAAATCACAGCGAACATTCAATATTTCCAATCTACCAAGACACTTTTAAGTTCCATTGCAAGCTTCTAGTTCTTGACCTTTTCCAAAATCACCACTTCCAAAATTCTACCATACATCAAACCATTTTTAACTTCCAATAATTCCATTAAGCTAATTACAGAACGAAAAAAAAAACAAAATCACTTCACATAAACAACTGTTGAGCTAATCTAAACACAACCAATCAAAATTCACAGGAATTAAAAAAAAACACTGACTCACACAAGAGTTATATCACATCATATCACAGAAATCAACTAAAAATAGAAAATTAGCAAATAATATATACCCTGATAAGAGCACTTCAAAAGAAGAGTAAAAACTTCGTCAGAGCTTTTGGAATCATTATCACATAGCAAAATCCTTACTTTGCTTCTATCAATTAATCCTTCTCCTCCTCCTCCTCCTCCTCCACTTTTACACGGCTCCTTTCCCTCCATTTTCACAACTCCTCCCCAAAAAATAAAAATTACCTCTCTGTTTCTCTCCTTCTCACACACGATAACAGCACAGCACCACAAAAACACAAAACAGAAGGAAAAAGAAATAATACTATAAAACTTCCATGGAGAAGGTCTCCGCTTTCTTGACAAGGAGTGGTGTTGGGGTTACGGCGACTTTGATCAGTAGATGTCCGTACACCCAACCCCCCATTTTTCTATATACACACACCAAACCCAAACAACCGAATGCAGACAAAGCGAGGAAGAACACAGAAGAAGCAAGAAGAAGAAGAAGAAAGAAAGAGGCCCTTTTAAAAAAAAAAACTGCTAAAAATTATTTAAAATTATTTAATTATTTTTTTTTAATGTGCGCATGTTAGCACAGTGCCTCTATCCATAAGCCAGCGCAAATAAGAGAAAGAGAAGACATGTAATTTGTCTGGATATATCCGACGGTCTGTATCCGGGATTTTAGTGGGACCAGTAATGAAATCTAACGGTTTGATTTAGATCGCCGGTGAGCCCCTACTCACGCTACTCCTCCAGCGCACGTTAGCTAAAGGTCTTTTTTTTTTTTTTTTAATCCGTTAACTCGTTAAGTCATCTGTGACTCTGTGTTTCTTTTTGCACCATCAACTAAGCTTTCTTTTATTTAAAAAAACAAAGCTTTTCATTTATTAAAAAATTATTTATTTTTGGATGCTGCACAGGCTAACATGCGCCCGGGAAAGGAGGTAGGTGTATGGAGCTCATTCCGCCTATGGGCTCGGGCGCACCTCTCGGTTCCCAACCCAAAAAGTAATTTTCAGAATTAATATAATTTTCTAAACTTGTAACGTATTTAATTATTTCTAAATAAATATTATTTTTTAAGTTAAATTAATAATTAAATATGTAATCGAACAAATTTATTAAAATATTTTTATTTATTTTAAACATATATTATCTCTTTTTTAAATTATAACTAAAAATTATATTGCACTTTAAAATTATTTCTATAAATAATTTAAGTGATAAAAAATATAATTATTTTATTAAAAAATACAAAATTCGAATCCCCTCGCTCTCTCTATGTTGGATATGTTGGCGAACCGAAGGATCTGGTTGGACCGGAAGGAAACTAGGGTGGGTGGGTTGGAGTTAAGAGCGCAGCGTGGCGCAAGTTAGAAAAGATGAAGATGTGGCAAGGGAGGGGGACGAGGAGAGAGAAAAAGTGCAAGGGAAAAAAGGTAAGAGACAGAGAGTGTTTCTGGATAGTTTTGTAGAGATAGAGAAGAGGCCACGTCATCCATTAAAAGATCTCTTTTTTATACGAAGAAAAAACAATTCCACAAATTAGCAAGTGGGTTCATTATATTTATAAAATAAATTATAATATATATAATATAAAAGAAAACATTGTAGCATATAAAAAATATACATATAACAAATTAATATATAAATTAAATTCATAATTTTTTAAATTTATAAATAATTTATTATTGAACTATCTAATTGTCATTTTCATGATATATAAAATTTTTTGACATATGACAAAAATTTTAATATTATTATGATTAATACAAAATTAGTTTGTTAACAGTTAGAATTTAATATTTTAAAAAATTTATTTTATCAACCGCAATAAAGTGAATTGCAGAGATTTAATGTAGAAAATAGAACATAAACTTAAAATCAATTTTTTGAAAGAGTAAAAAGCTTTTTTCACTTGAAGTAGACCTGAAGTGTATGAAATATAATATTATATATATAGGGGTATTTATAAATCTGTGAAGATTAAAATCTGGCCATGCCAGGTGGAGAAAATGAAGAAAAGATAAATGAGTAGCCAGCTAATTCTTATTGCTCATGTGTTTGATTTCCACTTGTTTTTGTTTGTGGTTCATCATCAAGTGGAGAGTCCATCACCAATTGTAGCCTTTTAATTTAGAATACGATTTTGATTGTTTATTTGAAAGAAAATAACTTTACGAGTTTCATAATATATCAAACTAAAAGTTACGTAAAAATCTATGCAACAGCATAACTTATATGTCGCATTCAGTTTCAGAACCAAATGTGATCATTTGAAGTAGTTTTAGAGGCTTTGAACATTTTTACTTATTTTAAATTACTTTTTTTTACAGACTTTTTATTGAACTTTATTTCGGTTCTTTTACTTTTCGATTTCAGTTGTTATACACTATAAATATGTTTTGGACAACAGTTTTTGATGGAATTGAAAGGAAACTCTTTTTTGTTTTTCAAATTTTTAGTATCATTTAGATCCAACAAACATTTGATATTTATTTTTTAGAATTTTTTGTAAATCAACATATTATAAAAAATTATTTTTCAGTATCTTTACCTAAATTAACATATGGCAATATTTATTCTTTTTTATGTACAGACCTCCGCTAGATCAGGAGACCTTTAAAAAAGCAATAACCGCTTAATTATTTTATAGTTGACTAAATTATGTAATTCTAACTCACGTAAAAAATGAAATTTAACATATACAAGTTTGGTACGAAGTTGGTATTTTGATTGAAATTCTAAACAAAAAAAAATAATAAAAAGACTTCCATTATTCATATTCAATTTCAGGATTTTTTTTAAAAAAAAACTATGATTTTTTTTTTAATTAAAGGAGGCAATTATACCTCTTACAAAAATTTCTTTGCTGAAAAACTATGATTTAATAGTTGTACGTCAACACTAGTATTTGACAAATATCTCAAAATTTGTACCTTTTAGATATTCCCTTGGGGATTAAAACAGTGCGTTGTGTGGAGACATGAGGTGACTGGTGAGGTGGTTGGGGTTCTTGGAGACATTTGGTTTGATCAACAATATATGTCCATATTTTGTCTATTTTCTCTGGAAAACATCCCAGGAGATGCTTATTGCCATTCAACATAAATTTAGATAGTTCTCTCTTTGAGAGGATAGTGAGTTCTTGCCAGATTTCTTAAATCTAGAAGAGATTGTTAGTAGTTTAGCAACAAGTCTTAGTCTTTACAATCTTTCTCTTGTTCAAACTTTCTATGAAAATAGTACAGATGGATGGCACAAGATCATACGGTGGCTCAAGCTCCTCTAGTTCTACAAACCGAATCATGTCTCTCGAACTCACCAACACACCAGAGAAAGCTCTCCATCGACAGAAGGAAATAGTAGTTGGGAAGATACTTTCTACCAAAAAGTTTTTTACAACTTCAGTATCACAAGTCATCACACAAATTTGGACGGCCCCAAACCCAATTCAAGTTAAGGAGCTGACCAGAAACAACATCTTTCTTTTCAAATTCAGAACAGAGCAACAAAAAAAGAGGGTGAAAGGAGGTAGGTCGTGTGCAATTAATCAAAATCTATTAGTATTGAAAGAATGGGAGCTCAAACCTTACGGAAGAGGAGCTGGAATTTAACTATGAAAGCTTATGGGTGCATATCCATGGCTTCCACTAGCTCAAATGTCAAAGGAAAATGGTGAGGTAATTGCAAATAATGTTTTTGCTGGTTTAGCTTCCCTTGAGAATGCGGTGTGTGTGGATGATAATTGGGAACCAGTTTTAAGGATGCAAGTTAAAGTTGATTTACGCAATCCTCTCCCAAAGGAATTTATTAATCGAAGAGAAGGTAAGGAACATATCGTGTTCATACAATATGAGATACTTCCCTCTATTTGCTCTCTCTGCAGTTTATTTGATCATATGACTGGGAATTGTTATAATGTCACTACCATGGAAGAGCGTACTAACATAGTCAGCAACAATCTTGACTGTGGTCTGTGGCTTAGGGCTATACCGGCGAGGAGGCCAAAATTAGGTGATAATCCCTATTGGATGATGAGGTGGGATATAGACTTAAACAAGTCTATCTTTTGAAACCACAAGTCAACTTGCGAAACCAGCTGCAACTGGGCAGAAAGAAGGTAGCAGATTTTCAAGAGAGCAATGCACAGGCTGGGAAAGGCAGACATCAGGAAGCTATATTGTCAGAATATGAAAGTTTAGTTTTGGTGGTGATAAAAGTTTGAAAAAGAAGGACAAGTCCATCAATCCTGCCACCAATACTTTTCCTTCTAAGCCAGTAGAGGTATGGGGCAGTAACTTTTCAAAGGATAAAGAGATCTTTAAGCGTGAAATGAAAGATTGTCTGACAGCGGCCGAAAGTGGTGTATCCCATGAAGATGTTGCTCCTAGAGCCAAGAGGGCAAGGCCGGGCAGTGATGATCCAGCTCTTAAGATGTCCTTGAAACAACTAATGGGTCCTATGGATGTGATGGTAACTAAGGCTATAGCTATTGCAAGTAAAGCTAAAACCACCAAGACTTACAAGTTGAAAAATCTTGCTAGAGGCCGACCCACTCAAAATGTCATCATCTAGGAATTTGGGTGCCCTAAGGCCCATGATGACCGTTTGCTCCCTCAGCTCAGTGAGGAGAATACTGAGTCTCAAGGCGAGAGTGCTTCCCTCTCTAAGTAATTTAGATTTGTGTTGTCTACAATCATTGTTTTGCTTGGGGTTTAATGTTTATAGGACTATAGTACTCTTGTTGTTTTATTTGGTTAGTTTTCCATTGTCTCGCCTTAGTCTTACTAGAAACTAGATGCGTCTGAGTTTCTATTGGAGAATGTATAGAGTGGTAATTGATGTAGTTACCTTTTTAGGCTAGGAGTTGTGTGTCATGACTTATTTTGGTTTGGAGTTCTTTAGAACTTGCTTCTTTGTTGTGCCCTCGGTTTTTTTTGCAATGCATTATCATTTTTCAAAAAAAAATAAATTTAGCTATAGTATTTTCAAATTAACTTTTAGGACTTTATTTATAAATAAAATTTAATTGCTTTTTATGTTTTATTTAGAAAAATATTTTATAAATTTTATTTTAAATGAATTTTCAATATAAATTTAAATTTAATATTTTATTTAGTAAAAAAAATTCCTTTGATCTAATATCATGCATAAAATAACATAAAAATAATAAACCTATTGTAAAAATAAAAATAATAAAAAATATTTTAGTCTTATGAAAAATAGGTTTAATATTGTTACATTTCACTTGAAAAGTTTAAGGGTAAATTACTATTTATCTCTTATATTTTGACCTAATACACTATTTCATCCTTGATATTTGAAAAAATATTAATTCATCCTTAACATTTGTAAATTCGTGTACTATTTCATCCCTGACAGAGGACCAAATATTTTTTTAAATATAAAAGATGAAATAATATATTAGACCAAAACACGGGCAAATAATAATTCATTAAAAGTTTAACTATTAATATTTAAAATAATATTATAAAGTGTACATACCTATAAGTTGTAGCAACGCTCTATGGCTAACAGTCTGGTTCAACTTTTGACATAAATTAACCCTTTATTGAGTTCAACGTTATTAAAAATTTTATATTATTTTTAAATACATTTTAATAAAATGTGTTTATAAATAATTTTAAAATTATTTGAATAAAATATATTTTATGAATAAAAATGAATTTAGTGTTCAATAGTTATACCAAATTAAGAAGTTAAAATTGAAAATAAATTTTAGAAAGTTTCATTTAAACCAAACAATCACTTGAATTTGTAAATAAATTTCGTAAAATTTTGTAAAATTTTTTATGAAATTTATTTGAACCAAACATAAGGTATCTAGACTTTTGGTGTATAATATATAATTTTAGTTTAATAGTTATCAGTGAAGAAATAATTAAATAGTCATTTCTCTTTAAATATATCATAAAGTTTAAATTCTACTATTATCGATTTCAAATTCATAAAAAATGTCACCTAAGATTTCTAAAATATTTTTAAATTTTTAATAATTATTATACTTAAAAGTGTTTAGTTTCTTTTTCAAATTTTAAACTTTAGATCATTGAGAGTTCATGTTAGGTAAATTTTAAAATTATCTAAATAAATAATATAGGATAAATTTGAAAATATCTAAATAAATAGTAATATTTTATTTAATTGTAATTTAAAATTACACTTTTTTTAAAAATAAAACAAAATATCTATGTTTAATAACTAATCTAATACTATTTAATATAAAAATTAATATCAACTAAAACATAATCTAATTCATATAAAGTTTATATCTAATACTATAATCTAAAATTTATATAATATGAGACATAATAGAAGGGTTAAAGGAGAGAAAACTTCTCAAGTTCTCAAATTAAGGAGAAAAGAAAACACAATTTTGAAATTAGCAATTCTTTAAAATTCTATAAATAAAAAATAATTTAAAACACTCACAAAAATTATTTAATTTTTTATCTGTACATATAGTTAAACCGTTAAGAATATTTCTGTATTTATAATTGCAAGAAAAAATGTACAGGTAGATGAAGTAACCGAAATTTGACAATAAAAAAAGTAGTTTTTTTTTTGCATGGAATAAAAAAGTAGTATAATTTAAATAAAATAAACTAACTAGGTAGATTTTTTAAATAATTTATATTTTAATCTATTAATTTCACTAAGGAGGCTGAGCAGTAGGATTTGGTATGAAGGTGACAGGGAACAACACTGTAGGCATGTCCCTTCTGAGACTGAAAAGACAAAATTCTATCAAAATAAAAACAGCACATACTTTCTTTTTTTGCAAATAAAATCAATATATGCAAGGCAATTTAAGGCTAAATATACAAAGAAATAGTCCCCACGAGATACGGACATTGTATTGTGGAGAATAGGCCATAATTTCTATATTTTTTTTTTATAGCGTTGAAAATTAACCACCTTATCTGGAGAATTAAAATAAAATATAAAAAAAAAAAGAACTTTTGACTATTACATCCTTGTAGCTAAAATTGGAAAGAACACAACATAAGCACATTGAATAGTTGATAAATTTTTTGAAGAACAGCATTGGTCCATTGGATAAATGACATCCAACTACATAGACTGTGAGAGAAATATGAAGCAGGTTTGAATGAATACGCTATAACTGGTGAATTGTTCAAACAAATTCGACTTTTTCCAGGATAGAAGGTTAACGAGTAAGCTTGAAATAGAGGATTAATAAGATGGCAAAGACTAGTACTGCAATTATGGAGCCAATTATCCATTTATTCCGGCTCATCCTTCTTGTCATCGCTGCCAATGCCTTCTTGCTTCTGCTGATATTGTCATCCACCCCATGAAGCTTAAAAAAAAAAATGCAATGGTCAATTTAAAATATATTGCTCATATCACAACATTCAATACACCTAAACCATAATGTCACTGTTGTCAATAACTGAAACAAAAGGAGGGAGTGGCAATCTATACCGTGGTGTGAGCATGTAGGAGAGCTTGGCGCTGTTGATGCAAATCTTGAAGGATTGAGACACCAAGCTCTTCTGTTTCCAACATTGTTCTTCTACTCTCCTTAATTCTATCAGTAGACTGATTCAATCTCTCTGTTGACATCAATAGTCTCCCTCTTTGATCAGCAGACACCTGTTCCACCATTAACAAATTATCAGAGAAAAGCACCACAAGTAAACAACAGAAGATTGCTTGTCCACACTATAGAGTTTGTCCGACTTGTAAGATTTAGTAAACAAAAGTATATTTGCTAACATTTAAACTCTAACATAATACTCAATTCTCCATATATAAAATTAAAAATACACAAGGTGCACATTCAAGGAAAGTTCCAAGCATAAATTCATCTTTCTAATACATAATTTAAAACGGAGCATCAACAAAAATTAAGATCAATGAGGTACTTCGTTGTTTTCAATCAACAATCAAAGATTAAGTTGTTGCAGATGCAGACTGTAAAGACCACAAAGAAAAATTCAATGTAAGCTGCAGCCACTACAAAATGAAGCACGAAAAGACATTAGAGATGCTATAAATTTGGCATCTGGCAGCAGACTTTGGCCTCACCTTCTTCAGCTCACAATAGAAAAATCTCATGAATCCTGCAAAGTTTACATCAAATTTCTCAGAAATAGCTAGCTGATTAACCTTTTTCTTAATTATTGGTATAATTTCTGTCAAAAGTTGTAGCAGAATAAATTCCATCTTTCTATACCCTAGTTTGTAACATAATAGTTTATATACATGTTGCTTCCACATTCACTAGAGCAGCTGCATATTTTGAACTACCAGATTCATGGCGGAGCCTACTTTGATTCAGAAAAACACATAAGTGCAATACAACAATCTCTGATCATTCGAAACTATACAGCAGGACTATAGCAGCCAGCCTAAACAACACATACATGTTGATCAATTCTAACTCGAAGCAATTAATATACAATTCTGATAAAAAATAAAAAAATTAATCAAGAGAAAATGCACTGCATATATGTATATACCATCACTGCATCTGCCTTTCCTGAATTATTCAACAACTCATCCCGAGTAGCAGCCTGATTATTGGCGTTGGAAGATGCGATTCTTTTAGCTTCGTTCTTCAAATTGTTAAGATCAGTCTTATACTCTCTTAACTTAGCAAGAAGCGTCGCCTTTACATTCGCTGGAAAACTCCTAGCCTCAAGGTCCATCTTTCGAATCTGTAATGCTAATTCAGGCAAGATCTCACAAGCAAATCTTTAAAAAAAAAAAAATCCGACGTTAATCAATTAATTAATCACCAAAGTGTCTGCTTCATCTAATCCAGCCTTTATTTCAGAAAGCTTCTGCTTCTTCAGCTCTGCAACAACACAGTCAAAATCAAAAAGTTGCTGTTTGTTTCTTTGAAATTAATGATGATTATTACTAACTAACGTTTAATTACCTCCATCAAGGACGCTAGTTGAGGTGCATTTCCGCGACAAATTAGCTGAAAGCTCGCAGTATTGGCGCTCATATCCTTCGAAAATCTGACTCATCTCTCCTTCGCTTTCTCAGCCTTCACAAAAAAGGATCACATCAATAATTCACCATTAAACGCCTTCTTCTTCTTCCTTTTATTTTTCATGGATAAAATGCACAGCAAGCAACGTAAATAATTAATGCGAGTAACATTTGTTTATACACTACCGGAATTTGAAGCTGCCGGAGGATGATCGGAGAAGATGGTAAAGGTGAGAATCGGCAAATCCCAACTGCTGGAATTTTTGTTAGCTCGGATTCGCGCATTTAGCAAATTTTTATGCCAGAAACCGTAACAGAAATTTCGGGACTTCTCCGTTTTTGCATGAACATTGCGAATTTCCCTTTATACCCTTAAAGAATGCGTGTATATATTATATATACATTCTGCACGTGCGGCCGCCTGATGCATGCTGGCTGTTTCTAAACCTCTGTTTCCCGCGCTTTTCTCGCACTCATAAATACTCTTGTCAAGTCTCATTTTTTCTGGGGCTAAAGTTGTAGGAAACTATTTAGTGCATCGATTTTATGTGGAGAATGTCACATTTTCTCAAATGTCTGCTTTTGGTAGTTAAGTGATTTGTACACCACTTGTTCGATGAAAGTTCTGAAAGAAAATGCGTTGCTTGATTAGACCAAAATGGGCAGGCTTTATGTTGCAGAGTTTGAATTCCAGTACGTCTACGCATTTTTTGAGTTCATTGTACTCTACGACTTCGCATTGTCAAGTGCCACTTGAGTTACAAGAGATTTGCAAAGTTGTTTCCAGCTCGATTGGGAGTTTGGATGATTTGGAATCTAGTTTAAATGGATTTGGAGTTTGTTTAACATCGCCTCTTGTTACTCAAATCATTGATTCTTGCCGGCATGAAGCACCCGTGAGAAGGCTGTTGAGGTTTTTTCTGTGGTCGAATAAAAGATTGGTTCTTGATATGAAGGATGAAGATTTTAATCATGCAATTCGAGTCTTAGCAGAGAAGAAGGATCATACAGCAACACAAATTTTGATTTCAGATTTAAGAAAGGAGGGTCGTGTAATGGAGCCAAGAACTTTTAGTCTTGTTGCTGAGGTGTTGGTTAAGTTAGGGAGAGAAGATGAGGCATTGGGTATATTCAAGAACTTGGACCAGTTCAAGTGCCCGCAAGATAGTGGAACTGTCACTGCTATTATCAGTGCTCTTTGCAGCAAAGGCCATGCTAAGAAAGCATATGGTGTGTTTTATCACCACAGGTATAAGCTATCAGAGGTTGTAAAGCCTTGTATTTACAGGAGTCTTATACATGGTTGGTCATCGCAGAAGAATGTAAAGGAAGCGCGAAAGGTTATCCAAGAGATGAAGGGGGATGGGACAACGCCCGATTTGTTTATTTACAATACTTATCTCAGGTGCCTTTGTGAGAGAAATCTCAAAGACAATCCTTCAGGACTTGTCCCTGAGTCTTTGAATATGATGATTGAGATGAGATCTTACAGGATTGAACCAAATTTGATTAGTTATAACATATTGCTCTCTTGTCTTGGAAGAGCAAGAAGAGTCCGAGAATCTTGTAGAATACTTGAGCTAATGGAAAAGTCGAGTTGTGCTCCTGATTGGGTTAGCTATTACCTTGTCATAAAGGTGTTATATTTAACAGGCAGATTTGGTAAAGGGAATAAGTTAGTGGATGAGATGATTGCATTGGGGCTGGTTCCAGATCGCAAGTTCTATTATGACTTGATTGGTGTTCTCTGTGGAGTTGAGAGAGTGAATTTTGCTCTGGAGTTGTTTGAGCGAATGAAGAGAAGCTCATTGGGCGATTATGGGCCAGTATATGATGTGCTGATACCCAAGCTTTGTAGAGGGGGCAACTTTGAGAAGGGCAAAGAGCTATGGGATGAGGCCAAGGCCATGGGTGTCAATCTTCACTGCTCAAACGATGTTCTAGATCCCTCAATCACTGAGGTTTTCATGCCAACAAGAAAGGTGGTGGAAGAGGTCAGGCTTCAGGGCTGCATCACAGCCAACATTCCTAAGACTCGAAAAGGAATTAGGAGGCCTAAGGGAAAGCTAAAGAAGAAAGTGGCTAGCAAGAAGAGCAAGAAAAAATCTGCTCCAAAATAACTGGTAACACGCCTTCCTTAAGTCTCGTTTCCTTGTATTGTTAAACATACTATATATACTCTTAGATTCAGTGGTTAATGGAACAGAGCAAATTATTTTCATACATCAGACTAATTTCATGAAAACTATATGCACATACAGTGCGCTGTCTGCTAAATTCTTGGCTTGGATTTTCTTCAAGTGGTAACAAGCATTACTTCACATCCTTATCCACAAGGACTACTGTTTGATGCCAGATGAGCGGCTGTAGATTTTCTCTCATGGCCTATGTTTGTGGCATCTATTTTTTGTGCTTTAATTTGCCAGGGGATCAGGGTATTCAGAATTATTTGACAGCTACTGTTTCACTAGGCTACTGCTTCCTTAGAATTGGAGAAATCAATAACTCAATGTGAGAATTCACGATTTGTAAATGTTGTCTTTGTGCTTAAATTCTTGTATGGCAAAACAACACAGAACGGTAAACACTCAAGTTCAGGAAAAATAGACTGAAGTTATTACATCATTAGGAAACAGACCATGGGGTTGGCTATGAAGAAATTTTTGATATTGGTAGCTAGGTATTTTGCACCTACCAAATAGCTTAAACTGCCCTTAACGTCAATTTGTTGGTATTTTATGCTTGCACGTTTACAGCAGTCCTCTTGGTTGGCAACAAGGTTCATGCCCCCCTAATAATTGGACATCAAAAAACATTTTGCTCGGTGCTAGCCATCCTCATTTTTCATATGGTCAGATCTATTAAGCTCTTTGTACGCATAAGATTTCAATAAATATTTAATATCTTATCAAATACCAGTACGCAGTAGTATGTCATGCTTTGCTTGTTGCCTGCGTCTATTCTTGCTAGTTATGGCGGATATGTGCTCCCAGGCCCTACCATAGCTGAAATTATATACGCAGTATGCGGATATAATTCAGTTGAATAGTAAATTCGTGCTCAAATGTCGCTCAAATAATTTTATAAATTATTATAAAATAATTTAATTTTAATTAATTATTATAGAGTCAACTTTAATTTTTTATAAATTAATATCAAGTAATTTGGAAGTCGGTTTGATTTTAGTAACAGCCTTAATCAAGATGGTGACTTTCCTTCACCAACCAAGAAACTCATTTCTAAGGATGTGAAAGAGTGGTTGTCCATTACCCTGTCGTCACGACTATGCGCCACTTTCTTTTCTCACTTTCAAACTAATTACAAGCAAATATTCTGGTAAATATTATATGTTTGTTCTGACGTTCTGTAACCCATCATCAAAGCATCATGGATTTCTTTTGGTGCTTGGTGTCATGATCATCATATTTTTTTGTTAGTTCTTTCCTAAGGTCGAAATAGATGAAAGCTTGTCTTTACGAATAGTTCAAGTGATAAAAAATATGGACATCTACATGCAATTTGAGGGATCAAACATCTATCCCCTATCTCTTCCCTTTATGATATTAGAAATTAACCACTTGATTAAAAAAAAAAATTCCTTAGCAAGTTGTGCCCACATCTACATTGAATATCATTGATCTTTGTTGGTTGCCATAATTATTATTATTATTCAATAACATAATAACATAATCTAACCGACACCATTCATTTGCCTAGTTGTTCTTTCACACAACTCAAGCACAATGAACCTATTCAAAAACTAATGTTTCTACCACCCTTGTTTGGTGTAATAGTATGTTGTTTTAGTAAGAAATTTGGATGATTAGAGTTCAATCTCTTGTCCTTCTCCTTCCCATACTAACAAAATCAACACACTAATCATTTATACTAAAATGAAAAGAAAAAATAATATTTATGAAATAGCAAAAATTACACGATTATAATATATGCATGTTGTAGAGATCTTCTTGAGTCAATTTTTATATTAATCCATATTCAAAGGATTTTAAAGATATGTTTCTTATATTAATATGTTGTATTTCAAAATAAATTTTGGAAACCCTTTAAAAGTGTCCAACTATTATTGATATTTTTTTTTTTTTTAAATATATTACACCTCAATATGATTAATTCAAGGAGAATTTAACATGAAAGAACAATACAAGAGAACACATGTTTTTCCAAAAGCAACACAATCCCATTTGAATTGCCACTCCTATTATACTTGAGCATTAACCAAGGAATGTAATAGGCATACTCAAATCTCAAAATTGTAGGAGAAATTCAATCAATAAATAAGGTTACACATTAGTTGCAACTTAACAATCAAAGAGAGTAGGATTTGGAAGGAGAAGAAGCACATGGCACATGACAGCAAAGCCTCATGGGGCCATACAAGCAAAGCAACTTTAGATAATGCACATGTAAATGTTTTTTTTTTTTTTTTTTCAAATGCATTAGCATAAAAATATAAAAAATATATATATATTTTAGGAAAGTGTTGTTCACGCATTGAAATGGAGCGTGGGTGAAAGGGGGTGTAATTATAAGCTTTAGTCATGCAAGTACAAGGTTAAAAAAAAAATGCATTAGCATAAAAATATAAAAAAATATATATATTTTTTAGGAAAGTGTTGGTCACGCATTGAAATGGAGCGTGGGTGAAAGGGGGTGTAATTATAAGCTTTAGTCATGCAAGTACAAGAAAAGAAGGGAGCTTGCCCTTTCTAGGATCTTTCTTCTTACAAGTTAGAACCTCAGGCGGATGAACGCGTTAAAAGCTAGCTGTATATTGCCAAAATAGACCATTGCCCCCTAAACACCGGAGGGTCCATTTGACAGACGGATATTCATATTTTAATTCATTTTATATATATTAAATTTAATTAAATATATTCCGCATTATGATGAGGTCAGCTTTTGATTTAGTTTGTTTTAATTAATTTCCATGTAATTGTTGATGTTAAGAAAAATTATGAAAGCAATGGTGATAAATTAGTTTAATTATGACACTATCACACTAAAGCTCAAGAAAATTATAAAAAGTTCATATGGTCGTTCCTAATGATCAAAGAGTTGCCAATCGCTAGTGGAAAACTCGAGTTTGAATCTTCCATATTTTATTTCCATGAATACTAATTGCACTATATTCAATAAATAAATATAAAAAATTCAAACCAATATAAAAATTATTTACATTACATATAAAATAGAATTCATTGTCATAATTATAACTTTACATAATTAAATTTTAATATAAGTAATTTTTAAAAGTGGATACTTCCCTTGCTTTTATCATTACTATATACTCACTTTAGCAATTATTTAGAAAAAGTAATCTAATTTAGTTTTGATGGTAATCATCAACTATGGCGTCAAAAATATAAAATTATAAGAAAATAAATATGTCATTATATAAAAATATTCAACACTTATTATTACTCTAAAGGTTGAATCTGGCGATAATCAGTTAATGTTTATAGTTTGACGTTTTAGATTCGAACCTTGAGGAGGTAAAAATTTAACACCGACATTAAAAAGATTTCAGTTTGAGTTCCATCCCTTGTCCCTTTCCAAAAAATTACAAGTGACCAAAAAAGGATACATTTGGCAAATTGTCATTAGTTTTACTACGATATATTATGATTGTTATTGTTTTGATTTCCTTAAAATGATCCTCAAAAACAAGTTCATGAGATCCTAAATGACAAGTGCATGTAATATATGACGTAGTAATAATAATAATAATAACAAATTTAAATTTAAATTTAATAATGAAACAGTAAAACAAACACGCTTTAACCAACTTACAGCTTGGACATATGTTGTCCCATCCCAGCTGAAACTCCTCTTCTTCAGCTCAGCTCAACTCTCCCCCCGTTTCTTTCACCACTCCATAAGCACCAACACCACCCTCTCCGCTGCCGCCGTCAATCCTCTGTACAAAACCATTTCCATTTCTAAGAAATCAATACCAACAATACTAATACTGATACAAAACAAAGCATTTAATAAATGTGGTGCTTCTACCAGATCCGCTTACTGAATAGTTCATTAAAAAATTAGATACAGAACAGAAGAGGGAGAATTTGAATCTCTCTCTCTCTGTCTGTGTTTGTGTCTTTTTTTTTCATTTTTTATTTTTTATTTATTTTGCTGTCGACATCTATAATTGAAGAAGAAGGGTTACTTTTTTAAAAATTATTATGAAGCAAGACAACTTCACTCCTCAGAAGAGAGCTAGCGGCGTCGGAGGAGGAGGAGGAGCAGGCTTACCCACCACCGCTAACGGCAGAGCTCTCGGTGGCCGTTCAACCATGACGCGTGGCAGGCAGATTCATAAAACCTTCAACAACATCAAGATTACTATTCTGTGTGGTTTCGTCACCATTCTTGTTCTCAGGGGTACAATCGGCATTGGGAATCTCACTAGCTCTGACGCCGAAGCTATTAATCAGAATTTAATCGAGGAGACTAATCGGATCTTGGCCGAGATCCGATCCGATAACGACCCGACCGACCCGGATGAGCCTCCTGAGCCTGAGATCAACCCTAATGTCACTTACACTTTAGGTCCCAAGATTGCTAATTGGGATCAGGAACGTAAGGTATGGCTTGATCAAAACGCTGAATTCCCTAGTTTTGTTAATGGAAAGCCTAGGATTTTGCTTTTAACCGGGTCTCCTCCCAGCCCATGTGATAACCCGATTGGAGATCATTATCTATTGAAAGCTATCAAGAACAAGATTGATTATTGTAGGATTCATGGGATTGAGATTGTCTATAATATGGCTCATTTGGATAAGGAATTAGCTGGGTACTGGGCGAAACTGCCCATGATTAGAAGATTGATGCTTTCACACCCTGAAATTGAGTGGATTTGGTGGATGGATAGTGATGCTATGTTTACTGATATGGTTTTCGAGATCCCGCTATCCAAGTATAATCAGCATAATTTAGTGATTCATGGGTATCCTGACTTGTTGTTTGATCAAAAATCTTGGATTGCTTTGAATACTGGTAGTTTCTTGTTTAGGAATTGTCAGTGGAGTTTGGATTTGCTTGATGCTTGGGCGCCCATGGGTCCTAAAGGTACAATAAGAGAAGAGGCTGGTAAGATTTTGACTGCAAATTTGAAAGGGAGACCGGCATTTGAGGCTGATGATCAATCAGCTTTGATTTACTTGCTCCTTTCGCAGAAGGATCAATGGATGGATAAGGTGTACATTGAGAATCAGTACTATTTGCATGGTTATTGGGCTGGGTTGGTAGATCGGTATGAGGAGATGATTGAGAAGTACCATCCAGGACTGGGTGATGAGAGATGGCCTTTCGTTACGCATTTTGTTGGTTGCAAGCCTTGTGGGAGCTATGGAGATTATCCTGTGGAGCAGTGCTTAAGAAGCATGGAAAGAGCTTTCAATTTTGCTGATAACCAGGTGCTTAAACTGTATGGATTTGGGCACAGGGGATTATTGAGCCCCAAGATCAAGAGGATCAGGAATGAGACGGTGACTCCCTTGGAGTATGTAGACAAGTTTGATATTCGCCGTCCAGTTGATGGAAGCAGCAGATGAGGGGGGAGCAAATGAATCAGGGAGCTAGTGAGTGAAATATTTTCATTGTGTCATAGTTCGTAGGTAATGTAATTTCCTCAGTCAAAGGCAAATTTAAATTTGATAACACTTCACATTTAATTGAGTGAGTTTCTTTGCTTCATTGTCTCAGTTCTGGTTCTGGGAACAAAATGGTAGAATTCTTTGATCGACATCAGCATTGTCTTCATCCTGTGTTTGAGTAATCAATCGAGAAAATTTATAATCAAAACTGTGAAATTGTTGTCCTTTTTCATTTCTCCCCTAACTATGTTTAAAAAAAAAAAGACTAAACCTCCCCTTATCTGGGTAATGATATGTTTGTGTTCTTTTGCTGCATTCTGCTGGAAAGTAAATTGTAAGAATGTTACATACAAATATAGGAAATTGTCATGGAGAAAAATTTTGAGATTCTCTAGTTGTCTTTCAAAATATTGTTTTCTGAGTTCTTATGGTAATGGAAGATTGCCTAAAAATTTTGCTTCAGCAAGCTGTGCTTATTTCTTAGTTGCTGAACCCTTGAATTTGAGTTCAAAAACTGATTATGTAGAATAGAATTGCTAACTATCAATGCAAGTGATTCAATCTAGAAACAAAGTTATGAGCTATGTAACATCCGTCTAGGATATGTATGACTAAATGTAGGGTGTTCGAGATCAATATGCATTTGTGCATTTGTTTGGATGAAAGCATATGGTTGTTGGTTCTATTCATCTAGTATTATTCATCTATAGTCAATTCTCTCAATAATATTCATCTATCATCAATTCTCTCACAGCGTTGATAAAATTCATAGGGATTTGGGATGCTTATTGGCTGCCTTCCTGCCTGCCCAATGATTGTATACTCGTTAAAAGATAACAGTGAAAGAGGCTATCTTGCCAAGGGGTGCAGAGTTCATTGAGTGTTGAGTTCATTGACACAGAGTCGGAAGAAATATAATATAAAGAGTATTTGGAGTAGAGAAATAGACATCAAATTCCCTTTCCCCTTAACATCAATAGTTATATTTTTGCATGGATGTATGTTCGCAGTCGGAGGCTATATTGTATCTGGCATTTCAAACTTTGCCGGCGTAAGCCCATCGTTCCTTGTACGAAAATAACATTCATCTATCAGGGTAATTAATTAATGAATGTACCTTGTTGTATTAAATCTAGGACTAACATTTACAAGTGATTAGTACTGTTTGCCACAAGGTAATTTTTTTACCTGTTTCTTCAGCATGCCGTCTACCATCATCTATAAGACACTGAGGAGCAACTCGTCCAGACTAGGAAAGGTATAATAATAAAAATGACATGAGGAGCTGATTCCATATCAAAAGTAAAGTCATCGCCATTAAGAGTAAACTTGTATTATCTTTCCTCCTCTTGCTCCTGCTGTAATTCGAAAAGATGTGACTCAATCATCCCTTCAATAGATGACTGTCTTGCACAAGAAACATGGTATTCACAACAACATATCCGTTTAAACTAACACAATAATTAAATCAGAACGTGGAATGCTGAATCTCCACAGCTCTTTGAATCTGCGTGATAGTACAAAGGTTTTTCTATCTCCCTCAGTATCAACGTGATAATATGTTATTACAACATTCATCAGCTAGTTCAGCTAATTAGCTCAAGCAATCGTGGTGCGCCCTCTTAAAACAATACATAGGTTTTTTTTCCAAAACAGAATAATAATAATAAAACAGAAAGGCGTATGCATGAGCACGAACAGTAATGTAGCAAAAATTGAAGACAAGCTTCATAGCCAACCAATAAATTATAATAACTGAGATGGATGAGGACACTACCCTTATACAGCAAACATGAAATCCAAATGTAGTAAATGAAATGGAATTGTTTTCATGTATCCTAAATGACTAAATTTCATCATAAGGATTCTAATATTGTATTTCTAGCTTATAGAATCATAAAATACCTATTTCTTGAGCCTAGCACACCTAAAAGCTATTATGCAACTTTATCCTCAACTACAAAAATTCCATATAACACAAGACCAGATCAGGCTTTGAACCGTACACTCAAATGCTTTGGTCACCAGCAGAACGGCAGTAGGCAACTAAGGAATTTTCCATTGAATAAACTTCCATCAATTAGGCAGTTTCGAAGCAAGAACCTTGTGACGAGATAACAGTAGTTCATTCATCTGAGCAATTTGGTTCAGTAGCTCCATAATTTTCTGCAAATAACCACAATAACCAAAAATGTCAGTCAATGCAACCAAACCATAAAATAACAGAACATCAAGCATAATGCATTCCTTCACAAGTCATCTACTCTTGTAGACATTTTCACAAACATCTTAAACCAAAACTACCAAAAACACTAAAGCAAACGCCTTTCCGAAGCAACACAAAGGAACAAACCTTATCTTTCTCACTAATTATCTGCTTCAAATGCTCCACGCTTTTTCTCTTCCGCCGCTGCCGCCGTACTCGCACAGATAACCACCAGAACATTACCATCACCACCAGAGCAACATTCTGGAACGACCAAAACGACCTTTTTATACCATTACATCCAAAATACGACCCAACACTACCAATTCTCGATCGCAAGATCTGAACTGCAAAGCTCCACCATTTAGGCAAAAGGGTAACCGGTGGAGGCGGCGGAGGAGGCGGGGATGTTGAGTCGTCGTCGGAGTCGGAAGGGGAAAATGACAAAGGAGAGGAAGGAGAAGGTGGTGTGTGATGGTGGTGTTTGGGATCAAAATTAAAAGAAGAAGGGATAAGATTCTCGTGGTTGCTGGGTGGGAAAACGGAGAAATCATTGCCGGCTGAAATATCGGCCGCGGTGGTGGAGGAGGAGGAGGAGGAGTGATCTCTAATAACAACGAGAGAGTATTGTTTGGAAAATGATTTGTGGGTTGGTAAAGAATCGAGATTTTGAAAAAGGGTTCTGTGCCAGTCTTTTATATCACCTAGAAACAAGTCAGTACTATCCTCTTGCTCCATTGTCATGAAGCAGAAACTGATGAAACTGAGATTTTCTTTTGGATTTTGGGAAGTGGGCAACAACAGAACAGCTTCGGTTGGTTTTTATGATCTCATCAGCACGCAACAAAAAGATTTTTTTTTTTCCTGGAGTCCAACTCATTAGCCTTTTTTTTCCTTTTTAAAATTTAATAAATTGCACCCAATTCAAATAAGATTTCATTGTCAGGTCTCGAGTTTCAGGTCCATTTTTAGCTGAAACTAAGAAAGAAATATAATGAAGGTTTCGAGTACATATTCCAATTTTGGCCAAAGAAGAAATGTAATAATAATAAAGGTTTCGAGTTTGAATTTCATTTCAGCTTGAAAAGAAGATACATAATGAAAATTGCTGGCAACATTCATGGATTGTGCTCAGAAGTTATAACTAAACATCAATTTAAATAAAAACGAAACTTGAATCCGAAAAAGAAAAAGTTCAAAAAGAAAGGTCAATCCTGCAGAACAAAATATGCACACAGTACGATACAAGCCTCAGTTAACACTCATTTTTCGTCCATTTGATCTTTAGTGGAGTTTGCTTCAAACTGCTGTCTTGCCTTGGAGGTATGGAAGGATTACAAGTGGGAGCTCAGAGGATAATGTGACATCTTTTTCAGCATCAGGAGCTTTAATTTGCCAACGTATTACTGCTACTGAATGATCTGAAATTTTACCTTCCTTGAAAAGTTCCTATCTGAGAGAACATAGGAGAACCAAGAGTTACTTCAGAATCATCAGTAACTGAAATGGCAGAATCCCCTTCAGGGTTCGTTTTATTTGGCTTTCCCAAAACGATCAGATTCATGCTTTTATCGTCCGGTGCTTCAGCCTGACAGGAAGCCTCCTGAAGCTGCAATGCATACTCCAAGTTCCAAAGCACATCTCCCATTGAAGGCCTGTCAACCCCATATTCTGCTAAACATTTCTCTGCAGCTTCCACATACTTTTTCAGTGATCCTGGGTTGATAGTTCCTGCAATTTTAGGATCAATTATCTTCCCAATCATTCCTTTTCTATGCCACTGCATTGCCCACTCTGCCAAACTGACTTGCTCCCTTGGCAGTGTGGGGTTTATAACGGGCCTTGCGCATAAGACCTCAAAAAGAACAACCCCAAAAGAGTAAACATCAGATTTCTCAGTAAGCTGTTGCTTCTTGAAGTACTCAGGATCAAGATAACCAAAGCTACCCTTTACTGCTGTGCTTACATGTCCCTGATCCATTGATGCAGCTTTGGAAAGGCCAAAATCAGATACTTTTGCTACTAAATTCTCATCAAGAAGAATATTTGTGGTCTTGACATCGCGGTGGATAATGCCTTGTGATGCTCCAGTGTGGAGATAATGCAACCCTCGTGCTGCACCAATGCAAATTTCAAGCCTTTGCTTCCACGACAAAGAAGGTTTGTCTGAACCGTAGAGGTGATCACGGAGAGGACCATTAGCCATGTACTCATAAACAAGAATCATCTCTGATTGTTCATCAGAGAAGCCGATGAGTGATACAAGGTGGCGATGTCTGAGCTTGGAGAGCATTTGTATTTCTGTCTGGAACTCATTTATGCCTTGCTGTGAGCTTGGGTTTCCTCGTTTGATAGCAGTCTTAGTTCCATCTTCCAACTGTCCAATATAAACTTTTCCAAACCCACCAACACCAATCACTGCCTTCTCATCGAAATTTTGTGTGGCATTCTGTAACTCATTGAAAGAGAAGTACCTGCCAAAACCCTGATTAGAGAAGAAACCAGAGTAGCCACTCTTGCTTTTTCGAGAACCAAACAAGCTAGATCTCCTGGAGCTGCTCTTGCTTGAAAAGAATGCAGAGTTATGATGCGTGCACTGGAGAGGAAGAAGCCATGAAGAGAAGCTGTTTCGTTTCCGCCAATCTTGAGGCCTCCTCTGCCATCGGATACAAATTATTGCGAGAAGCAGCATTGCTGTCAGTGCCATTGCAAGCCCAATAGAGGCAGCAATCTTCATTATGCTTAATCCATGAGACCCATCAGCACTGAAAAATCCATTCAAGCTCTCCACTTTGTTGCTCATCTTTATTATCTCCAACCCATTAAGAATAGCATTAGCTGACCCGGACTCCATACCAGAAGCGGTGCCAACCTGAACCTTGACAGAACTATTGGTGATGGATGAGGCATTGAGTACAAAATCTGCAAAATAAGCTGTCGAAAGGGCACCGGTGATGGATGAAAGATCCAGACCTGACACACCCACCATACCATTTATGTACACATTGAAGTATAGGTCGTTAAGGGACTTGCTAACAATGTCACAGAAGTGCATTCTGATCAAATAAGAAAATCCTGGATCAACACTCATCTGCCATGTGAGATTGAAACTGGGCAGCATTGTTTCAGAATCTGCCATCTGATCTGCAGTTGCATAGACTGATGGTGGAGCAATATACGGGCTTGCCCCATCCTCCTGGTATTTGATGGAACTTGTTGGAACAGATACATTTTGAGATCCTTGTGGAAATGAATTATATGGTGCATCAGGCAGCCATGTTCTTGACAATGTATCGTTTTTGGGTGTCAAGATTGTTCCGCCAACATTCAACCGATAAGACACCTCAAAAGCATGCTTAAACAATCCGCTGAAAACACCTCCTTGAGGAACTGTGGATGCAGAGTCAGAAATAAGAGTCTCTGGTGCAGATACAACCTCGATAGCATTGATGAATGCATAAGAATTCTTGATGGGCTTGAAAATAAGAGAAAATCTTTCAGTGGTGAGATTGAAAAGGTATTCCCTGAAAACTACTGATGTATTATCTCTCACAGAGAACTCGTGTAAAAGAACGAACTCGTCAGCTGTAATGCTGAAAACAGCATTGGTTAGATTGAATTTTGGGTGAAGAAGAGGATAGAAGTAAAGACGAACCCAATGCCATCCAGGATGAGAGATATGCAGAGTATATTTAGATTCAGAAGTTAAAATCCTTGCTGTTCGATAGAGAGGAAGCGCAGACGAAGGAGAAGAAGAATTATTAGTTGAATTTACAAGAACAGAATCAACTGCAACTAGAATCTCTTCATCGGTTTCAAGATAACTCCGTGATGAAGAATCAGATTTAAAGATTCGGCCATCATCAAGAGTAGTATCTTGTGATGATCCACAATCAATCAGAAAGTTATCAGGAGGGGAATACGCAAGATCGTTTTTTGCGGAAGCAGAGTTTGCAAGAAGAAAAAGGAGAAAAACAAGGAAAAGGGTATGATTATCTCGCCCCATAATCCTGAGGGAATGGATCAGGAATGATAACAAGTGGGTGGTGATGATGAAGGAATAAAAGGAGAAGCAGACATTTGTGAAGTCTTGCCAAAAGCGGACCTGTCCAAAGAATCAGAATTGATAGACAGTGTTTGGCAGAGGGAAAGCCAACGTGGGATTCGGAGAAAATGGTGCTTGTGGAGAAGGAGAAGAAGAAGAAGATAGTTGGAAGCAAGTAAGAGAAGGACGTGCAGGGTTGTCTGAGGAAGAAAGGAAGTTTCATATGTTTGTTTGTTTGTTTTGTTTTGTCAGTTTATTTTATCTTTTTTTTTTTTTTTCTGTTGATTTGTTTGTTTACGATGGATGAGAGAAGACCTGGTAAGACAATCGAGATTTAACTGATAGCGAGCACTGCGTTGAACCTTGAAAGACACCGTGCTTGTCTTTCTGGTTTGTAACTACTAACTCTTCTATTTAAATTTCTTGGTTTTAAGACTAGAAGAAAAGAGCCCTGAATTCTTAAGTATATCGCAGATAATGGGTTTTTCTTTGTGTAATCTTCTATTATTGATGATGTTGTCTAATATTGGGTTAAATGGTAGTGCATGCTGTATCCATAGATGATGCTATTTTTAGCTGCAATATATGTTAAAGATAGTGGTTAAGTTGGTTCTTATGCATGATACCACCTCTCCCTCCTGCAATTACAAAAACAAAAGACACCAGAGACCTAAAAGCAAATACAGTGTGTTTAGTGGAAGATGATAGCCAGAGTTTTCATTACTAAATTTCTCAAATTGATTGTATGCCAAGGGATTTACTATGTTAATTCTTGTTAAGAATAAATAAATATATATATATTTATCAAAATAAAATTAGCTCTCTGAAAATTGCATTTTGCTTATATATTGATGAATGCTAATGTAGGAACTCGTTTGTTACAAAAAGAATAGGATCCACGATATGTGGATCAAAGAATATTGATAATAAGTATCAATTCTAGCAAGAGGACTTTGTATACAGATTATAAATAACTAATATCATTGTACGCTGCAGCCCTGCTCTGCTGCTCTGAGATATATCAATCCTCGTTTTATTCTCTGCAAATAAGTCAAACAAAAGCAGTTCAACCATCAAAAAAACAAGAGCATGCCATGCCAAGGTGGCAAGGCAATCTGAGACATTGTCCAGCATTTCAGCTCTCTCAAAGATACCATAGACCCCTAGTATCAAGAAAAGCTCAGTTAGCTGTAAACGCAACGTAAAGATGAATCACTTGATATCCTACCACTAGATAAGTAACTTTTTTTGCAGGCAATCATCACTAAAGCATAACATTGCCCTCTCTATCCTCTTCTTTGGCTTTAGCGAAATAGGTAGAATGGAGTGTTATGTAACAATGCATGCATCAATAACACCGTGTAACTGGTGTACAACCATCTAGAAGACCAGGTAAATGTGCCTAATAGGTTCTTAAGGGCTGAAGAAAGATCACGTACCTCTTCTGTATCCCTTATGCGAAGGAGCTCCAATCTTTCATGAGGCTTCCTTTCAGATAAAGTAGCAAGCTGAAGCCAAGAATGAATCAAATTTAGAAATTACAGCAAAATTATGTATAACCACATATTTATTGTGAATAACAGACCATACCCAGAAACTGAAGCGCTCAGGATCCAATGGTGTGGGCATCATTGCTTCTACATTTAATAGTTTTTCAAGTCTTCTTCGATCTGTAGCCACATTCAGTCATAAAGTGAAAGACCATATCGCAAAAATACAAAAGAGAACTATAGAATACGAAAGATCATTCTTAAATTGTGCAAGGGCAAACTGCAAATGGCTAAATGTATTCGTGCTGCCAATGCAGAAATGCCAATCATTTTCTAGCAGCCAAGATTGGCGTAATTTAGAGCATTAAGGTTAAACAAATAAAAATTATATATACATATAAAACTAGTCCCATCAAAAAAGAAAAAGGTTTTCAATTGAAGGTCAATACTGTAGAAGTTCGGCTGAGCTAGGTTATGGCATTTGGTTATAACAAAAAGAGTAAATATTCTAGAATGAAAATTCCAATTCTTGGGTCTCATGCATGGTCAGAATAATTTCTGCAAGGCCATTTTTTCTGGACAGAAAACCACCTTGAGTTTTGACATATAAAATCATATTTACTAAATTTTAACAGCTGTCACAAATGAAAGAACCAATTGCGCAATGAAATTGTGAGAAAATATATGATATCAGAAAATAATATTAAAACATGATGAAAATTTTTCATCCCAAAAGTCATATTTATCACCATTGTTCCTTCCATTACATTGCATATGAATGGATAAAATACTTCGAAAAAAAATAAAACTTCATGCGGTGGCCCAACCAAAACTAGAGAAGGAATAAACAAGAAACAATATAGTTGAACCAGCACAAAGTCATTATATCAGCCTTTCCCAAGCGTTTACCTTGTCTTGCAGCATCCTTTGCTCTCCTCAACCATGACTGAGCATATTCTGCTGCATTATTTGTAATATCCTGTAACTGAAAACATGCAGAAATTAGTCCAGAAAGGGATCACCAGAATGCAACAGACGGCTAACATTTCCATGAAATTAAGAGTTTCAACTTGGAGACCTTAAATTCAAGTCCCATTTAGATAAGGCTTAAGGTTTGTGGGAAAGATTATCCTCCCTTTTCTTGTTGCCAGAGGACTAATAGCATTGAATGAACAGCAAAACTCAAATAAGGCCTCAATCCCAGACTGGTTGACACACAAAAAATAATATGATATCCTATACCTTCCTACAAAGGCACAAACCAGTTTAGATGCTATCAAAAAATTAGTGATACAAGAACTGATAGGAGGAGGATTTTTCTTTGCATCTGAAAATATATCTATGTCAAAAGAATATAAATATATAAACCAACAACTCAAAAGATAAAAACCCAGTGACAAAATGGTTAAACCTTAGTCTCATTTAATGTCTAAAATTTCTTGACACCAAAAGAATGAAGAAAACAAATTACAAAAATAGATAAAAATGATAAAGAAAAGAGGAAGGATAAGCAGATAAAAAGCAGCAAGCATACCTCTGTTCTCCTTTTTGGAGGATCATCCTGTACCCATTCAACCTCTGCAACACGATATCTGAATAAGAAAAAAAAAAAAAAAGAGAAAAGAAAAGAAAGATGTGAAGGCCAACTCTTATAAATAGCCTGTGCCAATATTCATAGCTAATGCATTACAAAAACTGGATGCTATCCAAGAAGACCAATCTCACCCATCTTGATCCCAAGATCGAAGGATACGAAACCTACGGCGACTTTCAACCTGCAAGAAAATGAGTGTTGTTGAATATAAATAAACATAAACATGAATGCACACTGAGATCAAAAGGGACATTTGAACTGCCTTTTCCTTGACCCACTGCTATGATTCGAATTTTGCATATTAGAATTGTTCAAGTTTCTCAATATTATTTTCTACATCTAGGTGTTACCAATAAGAAGTATCCTATTTAATGTAGAGTGCTAAATTTTGGATCCCGCACACTAAATTTTTCAAGAATCTATCATTCCTAGATCTAGTTGTCAGTAATCAGAATTATTGCCCGTCTTATGTACAATGGTTCATCAAGCATGAAGTCCTGTCACTTCCAAAAGACTAAAGAAATAAATCATGTTCAAATTTGTCAATTACTTGGTTACACTTCAGAAACATTTGCCTTCTTCAAAGACAGAGAGCATAATACCAAATTATTTTTGCAGGGAAATGAAAGATGATTCTTTTACCTCCAGATAAAATCTTCCATCTGGAAGAGGCTCACACCTACAAGCAACAACCAGTTGATTCAGAACATTGTCATGTTTAGCAAAAAGAATACAGAGATGGGAAAGGTCTAACAACTAGACAGTTTAAAAGGCTGATAACTAAAATGAAATGAACCTAAAACCTACTCTGTAATCTCCACTTCACAGGCATAATCAACTATTGATCCTGTAACAGAGTCAAGGATAACCTACACAATCACAGAAAAACAAAGTAACGGTAAGAGATTTGTGGTCCATGCAATGGTCCTTAAAGAGAAAAGAGGTGCAGAAAAGGACCAGTGTCAATAATCTACCATTCCCATCCGATGATTCCCTTCCATGATTCTCCTGACCTGTCATAACAAGGGGAAAAAGAACAAGGAACAACATTAACTACGCACCAAAGGAACAAAAAAGAAAATTGATCACTTAAGTAGTTAAAACTAAAGTTTCTGTTGGAAAAAAATAAAGAAATACATCGAACCATTACACTGCCAATGTGAGCTTAGACATAAAATCAACGTGATTTTAGGACTTGTGATTTCTTAAATTCATCTGTTGTCTAAGCCTTCTGCTGACAATAACTACATTAAACAAGAAGGCGACGACCACAGACTTCACAAATACCTCAACCTTCAAGCAATATTTGGAGCTTCAAGACCCAACAAACAGAACCCAGAAAGACTACAATTCCTAAATATGCCTTGCTTTAGGCCAAAGACATGCATGCACACCACACTGACTAAGTAGGAGATCCTCGAATTCAGAAAATTCAGTTTTAATAAGAACCAGGATGTAAGACTTTAAACAGCACATCTAGCTCACCTACCAGCCTAAGTCTATTCTATCGAATTCTCACCGTAACTCACTCTCTCACATAACACATAAAATGACCTGTCCATAGGTAAAAATGGTGTCAAGCTTTGGGCTTGATGGCAAGAGTTTTCATGCATCATGATATTTATCTTCTCTCAATCTCCAATGGATGGGAATCAAAAATCAACTTTCCCACAAAGACATATGAGTTTAATCCTCTCACTGCTAAGTGCTAACAAATAGCTCAATTCCAATGTGCAAAAAGTGTAAATCTCAAACCTTCAGGAAACTGTGAAATGCACTGGGAAAAGTAACGTCAGTTGCTAAGCAATAGCCAGGTGAAAGCACTCACTAGCACAATATGCACCAAAACATCCTTAAAGCCACTCTAATGCATCTTTCTCATCCTTTATTGCTAAAAGCACCACATGATAATTAAAATTCAAACTTACAGAGTAATATGTGTCTTGCATTTTTGGAATAAATACATGGTGAACATCTCTTCCAAAAACATTACTAGTGGAGCAGATATGGGTTGTGAATAAGCTTAATACGAGTAAGTCATAACCCAGAAAACTTAAATCACAAGGACATACAAAGAAACAAATACAAAAATCTCGAAAAAAAAAAAGCCAGTAATTACAATTGTACAGTTCATTTCTCTGAGGTTCCAAATGTTTTGCATTTAACACGCTAACAAAAAACATAAGTGTGCACATATTGCTAGAAAAGGTGCTCACATTGACCACGAAATCATTTGCCAAAAAAAGAGCAGTGATGCACTGTAGAAAGAGTTAAATCCTGTTTAATGCTCCTTTCAGTTAAGGCAGCACTTGTGTAAGAGCAGTTATTAAAAGCACTGACAGTATTTCTGGAAGCACATGGCATAATATAAGGACAAGTTTATCTTAATATTACCAAAACAATGAATTGCTAATCATTTAGATTACCGATAGAACTCACCATAAGTCTGTATCGAGGTTCAAATATGTGCAGTGGAAACTTCTGACATGGGATGATAACGTCCATGACAAAAAGTGGGATCAGATCAACACCAAAGTTTGCCAAACTTCTATGCTCAGACTTTCTCTCGGCATACTCCTCTGGGAAGTTCTTTTGTATGATGTTGTTTAATGTCACACTGGTAAAATTCAAATGATTGTCATGAAGTGCTGAAATAATTAAACTATAAAATGACAATCACTCTGGTTATTGAAATTTTACCAGCTTGCAATTTTCAGTTCACATGGAAAACAAAATCTTTATGATAATTTGTACAGTAAAACAGTCACAAAAATGACCACCACCAAAGCAGAAAAACAAGAATAAAATGTTGCTTCTTTCCAAAAATTTAACAAAATGAGAGCAAAAGTGCTCAATATATTTTTCTGCTAAAACAGTTGCCAATAAATGCTTAGAAATTATAGCAAATGTGAAGAAAAAAAATTAATGGCAACAATATAGAAAAGAAAATGCATCACCCCCTGCTCATTAACTGCTTTGCATGCATGGTAAATAGGACTCCAGTTTAGAAGTCAGGATAAAAACATTTCCCACATGGATAATTTTTTTATATAGCTGCTGGCTCTTTATTAATAGATGCTAATTCTCCATACCATCAACTATCAAGATTCTATTTCCTATAGTTCTTAATGACAAATAAAACACTCTTAATAATGCATAGTTCAAACCACCTGCTATATCCCCTTGACAAAAGCCATTGATGGCTGCTCCTAGACAAACTACAGGAGATGAATTGCAAACGCAGACAGAATTTACAGTGAACTAGCACTTCTTTCATATAGTACTCCAAACACAAAATCAGAATTATCATTACATGATAAGCAACTCACCTGACTGCACACGTTCTAGGACTGATGAAAAGAACTTTTCTACACAATGGACATTTGTTACCTGACAAATAATAATAGTCAGAAAACATAAATAGATATACTGCCACTACTGAGAATAGGATGAAAACCAGCAAAATACTAACCACGATCCATGGACTGAAAAAGACATGACCGGCAAAAGGAATGCCCGCAAGGAGTTGTGACAGGTTCATATAGTAATTTCAGACAAAGCGTGCAATCAAATTCATCACTACGTTCTGGTTTACCATGGCTTCTCCTGAATGTATTGGCCGTCATCCTCTCCAAATTCTGAAGAGAAGCCCGAAGAGGATTGCTACAAATTACAAAAATACTCAGATAAAAGGGAAAATAATATATATTGTACTAAAGAACAAGCAACGGGTGGTAATGAGACACTTTACAGAACGTGAATCTTAAATGAACCATATAATTGAACTTCCTATCTTCTAAGAGCTTAAAAAGGATAATAGACAGGGAGATAAATAATGCATTACCTAAAAGGATCGACCTGAAGACCTGAGAGAATAACGTCCCGCGCTAACTCATATTTTTCCAACTACCAATCCACAATGCAATTTTAAAGTTAGGAACCTGACTTGGCGGCAATGCAAACTAACAGAAAGAGACAGTGAAAATTGATCTCACCAGGATAAGAGCATTGGCCCTTAAGATGTATGGATTCACTGAATTGCTTCTGAGGTTCATCACCTTCTCAGCATCTTTTAGTGCAAGCTGAAATTAGATATTAAATAATACATCTTTTCATATCTCAGAAAAGATTTCAAATGGGATTATTAATCTGCTAAAGGAGATTAAGAAGTGGCACATACTTCAGCATGAATTGTAGGATCGAGTCCACTAAGTGGTTTATATTCAGAAGCAGAAGCAGGTCTCTGTTTCAGGAATTGGCTAATCCTGGTTAAAAGAAAATGCTTCAGTCGCAACAAACTCATTACAATTATCAAAATTAAGATCAAAGTCCTTCAGTAAGACAGATGAGTTATCATCCTATTATAGGAGATAGAGCAGAATCCACAAACCAATCAAATGAAAAAAAAAATGGAGACAGCAACAATGTCAAGTAAAGATGAACCTGCTATAAGCAGCACTCCTGTTGCCAAGAATAACAGGATCCCCAGGTTTAACATTATTGGCCCTTGAGTAACAATTGATAGCCTGAAAAGAACATAGTTGATTATCCTTCAATTTAATAGCGTAGGGCAAAATTAACTTTTGTATAACAGAAATCATTGCCTAACAAGATATAACCCCCAAGAAGAGGTCACCTAAATTCAGGATCACTGTCAAATGCCAACAAAGCATTAGACTAAATGATATGCCCAACTCCTAGCTGAAATTTTCAGTGTTAAACCATTATTGCCACTCCATAATAAAACAAATAAACTATAATCAATTTATCATCAACACATATTTTACTTATCACCTGTATATTGCTTTTGCTTTGATTTTTCTCATTCCCGGAAGGAAAAAAAAGATCATAATAAGGTATGAAAACATGGCAATCATTTCATGCACAGTACCTAGAAAGTGCTAATTACACAATCCAACGTAGAGAACGAAAACAAATAGGCAAAAGAAATTTACCTCCTCAAAACATTTATCTCTGAATGCCTGGTTTCCATTCTGAACCAGATTAAAAACATGACTAAATCGATCCCATGACAATGATGGCTCACCTTCATTTGCCTGCAATAAATTACATACTAGTCTATTTGAGATTCACAGCTCTCAAGACAACATATCATAACAATTAGGCAGCTAGAAATTGCAAGAAAATAGGCAAGCCAATCCTATTTCTCAAATTGTTAGTGGCTTGACTCTGCTGCATAAACAAATATGGTTAATTTGTGAAGCATAATTGTCGAAGCATTTGCATAACGAATTGCCATCCTCCCAGTAACTCCCCAATTTTTCAAAAATGAAAATAATGCTAAGAATTAAAAAAAAAAAAATCATATCCTCGGATTTCTCGGCAAGTAAACAACTAGTAAGCTGGAAGACACGTCAAAAGAAACAAATTAAATTAATGTCTCATAAAATAATTCTTAAGAACTACCAAACACTTTAAAGAAAGCAACAATCAAACAAAAACAAAAACAAACTCAAAGACCCCCGTTTGGTTTCCAAGAAAATGCAGGAAAAATGCCAGCTTTGGCACATAGCGTAGAATAAATTCTTGTTTCCTCAGCTCCGATTAATTTTTTTTTTTGAAAAAAAAAAATACACTAAACATTTCTCTTGCTTTCCAGACGAAATAACATCAAACTAGGTACTAATTGAAGTAAGAATTGAGGCCGCATTATCTAAAGAAATTGAAACAAAAGCAAAAAAAATCTTTACCCAAACATAGTCTTCGACATCATGAAGACCTTCTAGAAGAATAACAGATGACGACGAAAACGAAGACGAAGACGACGACGGCGCTTCTCCGCGACCTCCGCGACCTCCACCAGCAGCAGCAGCAGACATTGCATCAATCAATCAATCTATCAAACAAGAAAGAGCAAAACGGAGAGAGAGAGAGAGAGCGATTGAGTGTGCAGTTGAACGCGGAAAATTCGAAGTCGAAGAAGAAGAAGAAGAAGTAGTAGAAGAAGAGCAGAAAGTGTGTGCAGTGGTGTTGGATGGGTGTCTTCCCTGTAACCTTTCGTTGTACACACGGACCATATTCCTCTACGTGTTTCTGAGGGAAATCGTTACTTAGTATTGTCGTGTGCGGTGATTATGTATGTCTGTCACTGGATCTTAGCCGTTTGATCATTATTCTATTTTGTTGACTTTCTACTATCAGTAATTTTTTGCCCTTTTTTATTATCATTTTTTTAAGCATGTTGAGTCATATTAATTTAACCCAACTTTGAATTAAAAATTAGTTGCACAAACACTGATTCATGTATGGAAAACGGAGACGTAGATATGAAAAAATTACTCTTAATTGAAATATTTTTTTTATAAATTAAAATATTTAGATATTACCAATATAGAAAAATGAGAATGCATATATAAAAATATATATATTAATTGAAGTATTAATATAATATAAGTTAAAAATATATTATTTTTATTAGTAAATAATTGTCGTTTAAGGTTCATTCACATAGATTAAGAAAATATATTTAATATATGTATAAAATACTATATTATTCTTACAATAATTATTATCTTTATATAGAGTTTCAAAATGAGTAGATATGTATTTAATTAATTTTTTTATATTAAATAATGGTAAAATAAAAAAAAAATAGTTAAAATGTATTGATAACTTAAAATGATAATTATTTAAGAATAATATTAGACTTCTAAAATAACAATTATGTAGAAACAGAGGGAGTAATTTAAACGAAAATATTTCTTAAAAGTTGATGTAAAAATAATTGGTTGTTAATGATTAATTTTTTTAAAATATCGATATTTAAAATTTATTAAATTATAATTAATTTAATATAACTGTATAATATATTATACTATTAATTTTTAATTTAAATGGTTAATGCATATTTCTATATTTAAGGAGGAAAATATGGGAATAATTCATATTTTACTCCTACACTTTTTTTTTCTCAATTTACCCCTCCACTTTTATTTATATACATTTAATCCTCACACTTTTATTTTTGTTCACATTAAACCCTTGTATTTTATTAACCCCTTCAATAAATATAATTCTGAAAAATTTCATCCACTGCGATATAATTTAATTATTTAGATTTTATTTTAAATATAAAAATTATAAAAATATTATTAAATGCCAACTACTCTTATGAAAATTAAATGTAAATTATATAATTGTAATTTATTAGTTAACAAAATTTGTATCTAATATTATAAAAATAAATAAGCAAAATTCTACTAAATTTATTTAGTATCTAACAAAATTTGTATTTTATTTAAAAAAAATTGTATCTAACAAAAATTCTATTGATTATGTATTTATAGTAAACTAAAATAGTATTTTTATAATTAAATTATATAATTTAAATTTAATTTTCATAAGAGTATTTGGCATTTAATAGTACTTTTATAATCTTTATATTAAAAATAAAATATAAGTAATTAAACTATAGCATAGTTGAAGAAAATTTTAGAATTATATTTGTTGAAGGGGTTAATCTTTCTAAAATAAAAGAAAAATGACTTAATGTTCACAAAAATAAAAGTATAAGGGGTTAATGTAAACAAAAATAAAAGTGAAGGGAGTAAATAAAAAAAATAAAAGTGCAAGGACTTAATCTATAAAAATAAAAATGGAAGGGATAAATCAAGAAAAAATAAAAATGCATGGGGTAAAATATGAGTTATTCCCAAGATAAAACGTCTATTAGTATGAAAAATTAAAATGTTTGCAATATTTTACAATTTTATCCTAATTTTAATTTTAGCAAAAATGTCTCAATTTGACAAATATTACACAAATAATTTTTTGGTTAAAATTAAATAAAAATGTGTATGTGGCATCTTTTAGAATGTCAAATTTACCCTTTATAATTTTCTAAATCTATAATGATTTATTGGTATTAAAAATCTAAAAGTTTCAAATTTTTGACAAATTTATCCCAATTTTTAAATTTTGATAAGATATTTTAATTTATCTAATTTTTTAATATAAATAATCATTTATTTAAAATTAAATAAAAATACATAATAATAATAATAAAAGAATTATGTTTACTGTTGAAAAATTATAAAATTCATAAATGATTTTTGTTATAATGATTTAAAAAGTACAGGTATTTTTAATATAAATAATTATTACTCTAGATAATTCAAAATTTTTAATTATTTCATAATTATTTGTTTGAAAGTATTTAAAAATATCTAATTTTTTCACAAAAGAAAAAATATATAACTTTAACTTTCAAATAAAATTTTTTATATTTTACTACACATACATATATATAAATTTTAAAAATTTTATTAAAATAATAGTCCATCATAACTTTAAAAATATATTATATGTAAATTTAATATTTTTAACAATCATTGTCAATACTTTTTATTCAAGTAATCAAATGATTTTTAAATTAAAATATTTTTCAAAATTAAAAGGAAATAAAAAAAATTGCCAAAAGTTATAAATGTTTAAATTTTTACGCTAATAGATCTTTATGGATTTTGTAGCATAAAGGATAAATTTAACATTTTACATATGACATATCAGCATATTTTATTCGATTTTGACCAAATATTTTTTTATGCTAAAATTGCCAAAAATGAATGAAATTGAAACATTTTTACTAAATTTAAAAAGTTGGGATGTAATTGCAAAAGATATAAACCTTTGAATTTTTCATACCAATATGCCAATATAAAAATATAGAATAAAAATTTTGATTGAATTCGAATTTTATATTTAATATTTGTGTTTATTTGTGTGTAAATATGAAATATAATAGCATTAATTATTCTTTAATTTTAATTGTTGAATTTTGCTGTAATAATATATTTTCAACGGATTCTAATTCCATTGTATGAAGAAAATTCCGTTAGAATACCGTTATAAATTTGTCCGTTGACAAAAAAAACTGTTATTTTCATTTTGTGAAAGATGGAATTTGTTGTTGTTGAAGTGGTCGCGATATATATATATATATATATATATGAGGAACATGATGAATAACCAGTCTTCTCATATTTACTATAAAAATATTACAAAATATTCATTACAAAAAATAATGTATTAATTATGAATTCAAATAAATTTTTATTAAGTTCAATTTCTTTTTTTTCAGACTATTAATTTGATTCGATCTTAATACAATTAAAAGGGCAATAAAAATATTTTAACTATTAATATAATATGATTGCAAATATCACAATTCAAATTTGAAACATTTTTTAAAGTTTCTTGATAACTTATTTAACATAACTGTATATATTACGACTCGAACTCTAAATATCACTTAACGTCTCCCAACAATTAATTTAATACGATTATATACTTCACAATTCAAGCTAAAGATGTTGTTTAAGCGAAAAGTATAGGTATTTATTTATAGCTTTAAAAATAATAATTATGCTTTTGAATTTATTATTTTAATATTCTTTATTTATAAACATTAGCCGAGATAAAATTCATAAATCAGTATCATGTAAACTCCCTTTTTATTTAAGTTACAAAAATATTTTTTTCTTTTTTCTATAATTTTTATTATGCAAGTCATTAATTGTAACTGCATTAAGATTGGAAAGATTCCAAAGTTCATTTTATGTCACAAACAGAATGCTGTGTATATGTATATATATATATATATATCACCCCTATAGTGGTCCAAAATTGAATTTACATGAAGGAAATTTTTATTATGTAACTATTCAATTTTTAGTAGACTGTTTAGGCGTTTAAGCCAAATAATTTTTTTTATTATTATTATTATTTTTATATATATAAATGGGTTGAATTTATATGATATATGAAGGAAATTTTTATTAGGGGTTTTTTCATAAATGTTCCAAAAACTGAACTCAATAGCTAAAATATCTCACTTTTTTGTTTATTACACGCGTGCACCCTGACAGTAATATATTTACCAATGTTCCCCTTTTTTAATTGACGCAAAAAAAAAAAAAAAAAAAAAAAAAAAAAACACACTCCACTGGCTGCTCCCTCTATTTTCAGCCATCAGCTCTTCTTCTTCTTCATCTTTTTCTTTCTCCGTCATTGATTTTTTTTTAAGATTTGAAGGAAGATTATATCGAACTAATCATATCGATATGATAATATTTGTCCTGGTTGGGTTGCTTGTCGTTGCCATTCGACAGAGCCTTGAAACCTGCGACCGAGATAATTGTTCCTGGGATATACCTGTCTTGTGTCTAAACCCCAACATTTCTGTGTGAATTTTGATTCGAAACTTTTTAATTCTGAATTCATCAATCATATTTAATTCAATTGGTGGGCTTCTTTGGACGAGGAAAGAATGCAACACAAGGAACAGTTTAGAAGGCCAAGAGAATGGTGGAAAGAAGAGTTCTGTCTAACTTTGATTTCTAGGCGTAGACCTCTGCAAGTAACTACCTCACCAATGTCAGAATTCGTTTTGATTCAATTTCATCAATCTAATTTCCTTTTTTTTCCTTTATCTGTTTCTTTGATTGTTATTGTATTTGGTGATTAGTTTCAATTTCTTTTTTTTTTTTTTCTAATTGATGTATGCAGAGGTGTTTGGTTGAATCGAAGAAGATAATTTTTCATATCATTCAAAGGTTGAAACGACTTGCTAATTTTCACCAGACACCACTCGATATTGGAACAGTCTTTCATTTTTCTATATATGTTGGCAAATTTAAATAAAGAAAATTTTGTTTGCTTAGCAGTATTAGTGCTATCTATGCAAAATAACCACCTATCCTATGGTTAATATCTTTAATTGTGAAACATTTTTTTTATGGTTTTAACTATTTTTGCTTTTGGGTTTTATGTGTTTGCTATGGTACAACTTTATTATTTTTTTGCCTAATTTTTTTTTTGTTCTTCATCCTGTTGTAGTGATGTTTACTCATTTTATGTCATTAAAATGCTATTCACTGCGTAGAGATTGTTCTCATCACTTGCATATCTTGATACAAGAATAGGGATGATAAACTAGAGAAGTTCCATTGTCGACCTTCTTCGATCCCTTTATTATATTCAATAGCCAACTTTAAAGTAGCAAACAAAGAGCTAATGCCCAATTGGGGAACTTTGTGTCAGGTTTACTATGTCTTGACATTGAGCCTTATCCGATGTATAATCTGCTTCTTGACTTTATATTTTAATATTTTATTTTATTGTTTATTATTTCTATAAACGTATTATTGTGATGTTTTGCTTGTGCAAAGCTATAGATCTTCTTCTCAAAGCTTTTACACTTTTATTCAACAAATTAAATTTTTCATTATCTTTGATTAAATATGTTGTTGTTGTTGTTATTATTATTATTATTAGCCTCATGTCTGCTATATTGTTATTATTATTATAAATATATAGAAAAATTCTAAATTAACAAAAACATATAAAAAATTATTGTATCAGAAACATAAAATAAACGTAAAGTATTCTAAATTGACACAAATATATATATATATATAGAGAGAGAGAGAGAGAGAGAGAATTTTAGGGTACTCAATACAACAATAAGTGGAGTGACAATTTCATTTTTAAAAATTTTAAAGTGATTGGAATACAAATTATGAAAAGCATAAAATCTGAAATATTTTTATTTATTTTTCGTATACTTTTAGTTTATTCTCCATATATGAAACTATCTCATTATATTTTTCTTTATCTTTAGTTGAATATATTATCATCATTATTATTAATTTTTTTATTATTGGTAGCTACATGTCTACTGTGTTAGCGGTTTTCTGACTAGATTCTATGTTATTATTGGAACTAAAAAAAAACCAAAATGATACAAAACAATGAATTGGAAACCAAAAATAAACCAAAATGATACAAAACAATGAATCGGAAACTAAAAATAAACTAAAAGGATAAAAAAATCAAAAACCAAAAATAGATTTAAAGAAATCAAAATAATAACTCTCCTTCAACTA
>CATIWM010221270.1:0-12692 GCA_949671775.1 Mallotus repandus
ATCTCTGGTTTATACAAAGAAAATCATGGAAGATATATATATATCTTCCATGATTTTCTTTGTATAAACCAGAGATTTGCTTTGTCCAAATCAACATTATAAAACTAGAGATAAAGTAGTTCAAATCTTCCATACTTTGGCTAAAGTCCCCTAACCAGATATTCCATTGGTATAAATTAATTAAATACCATTATTATAACATCATCCTCTATTAGTACAAATAATAAATAATTTAAATTTTCATACAAAATTTTGAATTTAGGTATTGTATATGAAGAAATAAATATTAAAAAATTTTTATTTACTTATAAAATTTACCAGATTTGATACGAATTAATTAAAATTTGTATAATTAATGAATATTAAAAATAAGTATAACCAGATTATCATTAATAGAACAATTATCTTTTTAAATTGTGTGTTGAATAAGAGGTAGAAAAAAATTGGTTTTATTGGATATCTCAAGGATTTTATTATTCTTCCCATCACTATTAGCCTACTAGGATGGGTCTCAAGCTTATATATATATATGTATATTGTTTTATATTTCCTTAAAGGGTTAGCGGTCAGAAGATTTAATCTGTTACTTATGAGTGAGAAACACTACACTAATGAATTGCACATTTTCTTTACAGTAATAATCTGAAGATTAACTTTATTAGCCCGAAAATAAGTTAAATTTTGAAAATAATTAAATATGAGTAAGTCAAAGTTTATTAGTAGAATATTAGAAAGAGTGAACTTAGATTTATAAATTTAATAATTTTTGCATGGTTCAACTTCAAGTAAAAAAAAAAATTATTTCTATTTTCTTTCTTCTTTCTTTTTTTTTTCTCTTAAATTGGTGATTTTATAAGTACTTTTTTTTAGATGGTTAACCTTCCATTAACCTTCTTTTTCTTTTTTTTAAATTTATTTTGCACATAAATAACATGGATTAGAGTTATAATCTTTAATCCTAGTATGATTTTCTTAATCTTTGTAGAGTTTTCTACTAGATCTTTAGATCTTATGGTTGGATCTATCTAATGGAGCATCTGATTAGGAGATCTCAACAATATGAAGGTGTTGGGGTTCAACATCAATGCATGGAAATAGCAGAGATCTAGAGCAATACTTGATTTTCAAACTTAGTGTGTTATTCTTCTTTCAGATTCAGGTGTCTCTCCCTCCTTTGAAAAAGCAATAAGAGCATAATTGTGTGTATCCCTCTATCTTTTGGAGCTGAGCACACGTTAGGTCCATAAACGGTACCCGCATCTAGTTTGAGTGTCGAGTTTCACGGCTAATGAGATATAGTTTCCTTAAACTATGTACTTTTTGTCGGGAAACTAATTTTTTTAATTGATAGATTTAATTGGTTTTATTGCTATATTTTGTAATTTTTTTTGTATTTTTTCATATTAATGAAACTCAAAATTGTTGTTAAAAAAATTTCAAGTAGGATTTATTTTCCCTAAAAAAAAAAACCAACTTCAAGTTAGGGTTCTGCATCGGGCGGATCGGGCAGATTCGAGTTGGGGAAAACGGAACCCGAGCTGGTGTGGAAGGTGATTAAGTGGAACCGAACCGATTGTTTCAGAAACCGAATATATGCGGGTTAAAAAGCCGAAATCAACGGGTTAATTCAGATCGGCTATTCGGACTGGGCCTTTTATAAATTGGGTCTCAAAAATTAAAATTCAAATGAAAAATAAATACTCTTTAATATATTGGGTCGAGCCCATTACAAAAAAAAAGGTCCAACCCTTCACATCACCACAAATACATATAAGGCCTTTGGCCCAAAAATCAATTCTTTATCCTGTCTAAATTTTTCTATTCAGACTTCAGAGCCCAATAACTATATCTAATAAGGGCTATGGGCTATGGCTAATTGGCTAAACAAACTATACATGCATGAAGCTTCCACCATTTACAAAAAAATATACATATCTAGAAATCTTCTAAGTTCACAAGGAAGAACTGATAACTAAGTCAAGCTGACTTGGCTTCCACCATAACCATTTACAAAAAATACATCAAAAGAAGTCCTCTAAATACATCAATTTGACTATGTATCAGAACTGAATTCCTGGATTTGTTTTTGAAAAGAAGAGAATAGTATGCAGTCTGCACACACCAAAATAATTTGCAAATGTGTATATATCCACAAAATCACAAAAGAAATAACAACCTGCAAAAAAAAAAAAAAAACTAACTAAGGATCAACTGAAGTAAAAAAAGTTGAGTTATAATTATGGAAACTAAAAAAAAACATGTGAGGCTCAATAGCAAAATTCTCATGTCATTGGATCGTTTAAGTAAATAGCAATTGAGGCCAAGCACAAGATCTTTGCTTCCACCTTTTAAATCAAATATTGATTTGTTTAAATCTTTGCTTCCACCAAAAAGTTCTCCGATTCAGTAGTAATAACGTACATGCAAACAAAACAGAAGACATAAAATGTTAAAACACACTTGCATGTCTGTCAGATCTAAAAAAAATCAAATATTTTATTTTAAACACCGACTATATTACCATAAAAATGTAAAATCTTTAACTTCTGTCACCACTTTTCATGTTTTTAACATGAAAAACATGAAAAGTTAACACTTTTATTCACAGCATAGTAGATAGATCATCAATGGACAATAAGGACCGTTAGGCGTTAGCACTTAGCCGACTGATACTAGTATAATTTGGGGTTTTTTCAAGAATCAAAGGATGAAGAGAATAACATAAGATGAGTTTTATGGTAAGAACAAGAGAATTTTGAGAGAACAAAACACATATGAAATTTTGTAAGTTGAGAGAACACAGAGAGGAGGGAGAGCGGTTGCGAGAGAATGAGAGAATGAGAGGAGTGTGTGTGTGAGAGAGAGTGAGACTGAGAGATTAGGTTTAGAAATGAGAATGAGATACATATATAGTTAGAATTTTAGGGTTAGGGTTTACTAAAAAAAAGGGCACCGTTTAGTTTATTATTATTATTATATATTAATGAATTCGGAAATTCAGGCGGATCAGGGATCAATTTCTCTCCCCCAATCCGCAAATTAAAATTCCCATTTCTCTTATGTTATGATCCGAACTGAATCATTTTCTCTGTTGGGATCGATTCGTAGCTTCATTTCGGATCGAGTTCGGGTCGATAACTCGGACCAGGCCGAGTTTTGCACAGCCCTACTTCAAGTCAAACTTTTAATATGGCATGGCTTGAAAGCACAAGACCGACAACTAGTGACCAAAGATATTTTCACTCCTGCTCATGTACACTACGCGCTATCAATATTGACAAGGAGGTCCTACTCTCCAAATATGGATTTTATGCGTTCAATTAAAAAAAAATATTGAAAAGGAGGAGGTCCTACTCTCCAAATATTATGGATTTTATCTGTTCAGTTAAAAAATAATTTTTAGACAAAATCATATAAAGAGAATATGTAAGTTTATATTTTATTATTCAATTTATAGAAATTAGATTTGTATTTTTTATATATAGACATGTTCAAAATTCGCGTCAAATTGCCCACATTGCTTTGGCCTTATGGGTGTAGCGGAAGAATTCAATATTGAATTTTTTTTCTCAATTTAAAATAGTAAAAAAATTTACAAATTAAATTCAATTCAAATTAGGCTTAAGTGAATTCTAAATTTTTATATAATTTTAAATTCAATTCGATTTAATTATATGACTTTAAAGTTTTAACTAAATTTAGCATACAGTTTTAATAAATATTTTTATTATTTAAACTAAATTTATTAAATTAGTCTCTAGAAATACTATTTATAAATCTTTTCAAAAAAATTGACTTTTAAAAGTTGACAAAATTTATGAAAAATTATTATTTTCATTTTCTTAGCAAGAAAAGAAGTTTCTTAATTATAAATAAAATAAATGTATAAAGTTACAACAATAATTACAGCTACAGCTCCATAACCAAGCACTAAATTATATATATATATAATAATTTTCAGAATCAATTAATAGAGATCATATTTAAATAAAATTAAATTAATGATATTTTAATAGGCTCTAAGTTTAAATAAAAAAAATTTATATATACATAAATAATATTATTAAAAAAAATATAACGACTAAAAATAAGATTTTATTTATACATGAGATAAAAATAATAATGTCAATAATTCAAAAAATGCATATGGGACTGCATTATATTTCAAAATTTGAAAAATTTTAGAGCTTAGCAATTGAACCGAATAAACATCTATTTTCATTGGGAATCTGCTTTTTTTGAAATTTTCTGTTTTCTTTTTAATTTCTTGCAATTTTTAAAAAAAAGTAACATTTAAAATTTTAAAAAATATTTCTGCAAGTAGAGCAGATTCATCCACCAACACATACACACATACACAGCATTAAAACCCCCCTCAGGGGCACAGCCACTGCACATCTTCTCTTCTAAGTGAACACTTCATACACGCAAACTCCAAAATCTCTACCTTTCTTGATTTCGAAAGGTAAAGATAGGTTCTTTTGATCATATTTATAGCTCAAAAACAAACAATCTGCAGCAGCTCTACGTAGATTGCTAGTAAGGCAAAAACACACACAAAAAAAAAAAAAAAAATGAAGGCAGGATTGGTTGTTGACAGCGGGTACATATACGAAGAGCAGAAGCAGCTAACAGTGCTTAAAACATCTTTGTTCTTTGCTAATGATGGCTTCACTGTCTACGATTGTCAAGGTGAATTAGTCTTTCGAGTTGATTCCTATGGCGGTCCTGATAACCGTGATAACAGTGAAGTCGTTCTCATGGACGCCCATGGCCGTTGTCTCCTCACTGTAAGAAAAAAGGTACCATCTTTCTCTTATTTTAATTTATCTTTATATTAAACCATTTGGCTCACTGTGTCATGTAAAGTAAAGGTATTTGGATCCTTTGAGTTGGATTTATTATGCCATTTGAGTATATATGTGGTAATGGGTATCGTGTGGATTGGTTGCTCTGTTATAAAGAAAAATTTCGTACGAGCAACGGAATCCGAGTCAACTCGTCGATTCATCATGTTTGTTCCATGTTTAGTTTCGAACACTTTGATTTTAACATTAAACAAATATCATTGGGTTTGCCTGGATTCTTGATTTCAGTTACTGGGTTATGGCTAGATTTGAGTTTAACTGTGATAAAACTCGTTTGTTCCGATGGATCCCGAGTCAACCCGGGGCGAGTTTGTAATGGCAGATTGCATACATGAACCTGATTGCCCCTTTTATTTTCTGGGTATCAAATTATTTTCATTTTCGCATTTACATTTCACTTGAATCATACATGACATCAACTGAGTTAACTCGGTGACATTGATGTAACAGAGGCCAAGTCTACACAACAGGTGGGAAGGGTATTTAGGAGAAAGATCAGACGGCCAGAAACCAATCTTCAGCGTAAGAAGATCGTCGATAATCGGACGGTGCAGCGTAGCTGTGGAGGTGTACGGGAATTCAGGGGAAGAATATCAGATAGAAGGGTCATTTGCAAATAGGTGTTGCACAATTCTGAATGCAGTGAAGGAAACAGTAGCTGAGATCAGACGCAAAGTAGATGCCTCTACTAACGTTGTACTTGGTAAGGACGTCTTCTCTCTTTGCTTAAAGCCGGGGTTTGATGGTGCCTTTGCCATGGGATTAGTTCTTGTTCTTGACCATATCAACGGTGATGATGATGCTGTAGAAGAGGCTGAGGTGGACCCTGCATCACAGGAATCGTAATGGGTGGTTGATATGAAGTGGTGATGCCCTTGATTTTTGAGGTTATGATCGTGACGATGACGATGATGATGTTTTTTTTGGCCTTAGGTGTGTCCACTAATGCGACATGGTGCCTTGTAATTTGATGTCTTGTTCGTAAAATTTTTCAACGTATTTTTCATACATTTAGTGATGAAAAATAGTCGGAGTTGTGTAGTGTCATAACGAGAATTTGAGCTCTTTGCTGAATTTGAGCTCAAAACTTCTAAAAACTTGCTTGTTCATAGTGCAAATAATGATAATTCCTTGCCTTTATTGTGTTACTCATTTTTTTCCTTTTGTTTTCTTCACATAATTATATGTTACATTGAAATATTCTTTATTGTTTTGTTTCTTTTTGTTGGGTTTGTGAGAGAGTTTTCAAAAAGGTAATGCGACATAATATATATATTAAGCATGTTATGAATTAGAGGCTAAGTAGTATTAATATGAGTGATTTTAACTCAAAGGGTTAGTTCGATAGTATAAGATTTTATTAACTTTTTTTAGAAAATTTCATATTTGAATATTTATTAAATTAAATTTTTAAAAATTAGTATTTGTTACAAAAAGCTAGCAAAAATTAATTATATATTTTGTATTAAAATAAAAATATCTTATAACATTAATAATTATTGGAATTAATTGATAAGAACTATTTTTACTTAAATATTTAAATTTAAATCGTGTAAAAATATATAAATGATTTTTATTTTTGAAAAAGTTAGTCCGTTTAGTTTTGGAAAACAATACCTGTTTTTTAGAAATTTTTTCTAAGAAAATTGAAAAATAGAAATTGTTGTTTACTCATGATATTTTTTAACTTTAGGAAATTATTTTTAAAAATTTTTAAATTATAAAAGGTTTTAAAAAATTAATAAAAGATGTTTTTAAAATTTTTCAATTAATATTTTAACATTTACTATAACCTTCTCAACTACCATTACCACTACCACCTCCACCTCTGCCACCACCGACCTCCACCACCACCTCCACTTCTACCTCCGCCACCACCAATCTCCACCACCACCTCCACGACCACCACCTCCACCTCCACCACCATCACCACCTCCACCACCATCACCACCTCCACCATCTCTACCTCCACCACCACCACCACCACTACCACCCTCCACCTCCACCTCCATCACCACCACCACCTCCACTTTCACCATCACAACCACCATCACCATTACAGTGTCATGACTTTGAATTGAAATTAATTAAATATGTATGATTTAAATTTTTTTTATAAATAAATAAATTTTAGATTAAACATTATTATATGAATCACAATAATTATTATTATATTAAAAAATTATTATAATAAATTTCATAAAAAATTATAAGAATATGAAAAAATTGTGAAATGATATTTTTTTTTCTATTTTAAAAAATGAAAAACTGAAAAATAAAAAAAAAATAAAAAAACTGAAAAAAATAAAAAATATTTTTCAAAACTAAACAACCCTTAAAAGTTTTTGAGTTTAGTTGGCATGGAATCATATTACATAATAGAGAATATATATATATATATATATATATATATATATATAAGTGAGTTCTGTCTCTTAAAAAGAACAAGTCGCGTTCTACTTTGTCCGTTGAGATCTTTGTTTTTTTTTTTTAACGATGAGATCTTTGGTTGTGTTATTGAAATTGTTGCGATCAAAATAATAAATAAAATAATCAAAATAATTTAGAAAAAATAAAAAAAAGAAATATTACTATTCTTCTCTCTTCTTCTTCATCTCCTTTTTCATCGGTTTCTTCATAGTTTTGATGAATTTGGACTTTTTTTTTGTCAATTTTAGACAAAATTCACCTCTTTTTTTTCTTTTTGCATGAAGTATCTAAAAAATAAAATTTTGAATTTTTTTTTCTATAATTTAGATTTTATTGTGTTATGAGTGCTGTTTTCATACTAAATTTATAGGGGCAGTGGTACTTGGCTGTGTTTGATAGTATGATCAGTCCAGAGTGCACAAATAATAGCAGGGGTAACTACTATTTCTCCATGTGTTTTGATTTATTCATCCCTAACAGAGAGACTAATGAGTGTTAATTATTGTAAATGTTAGGGATGAATAAATATTTTTTCAAATGACAGAAATGAAGTAATGTATTAGGTTAAAACACATAAAAAATAACAATTCTCCCATAATAATGAGTCATTCTACAATAGAAATATGTGTATCTATACAAATACAATTAGAACGTTAAATTACCACTAATTTAATTATAACTATTGATATATTTTATAGATATTGGTACATTAAAATAATAAATAGTTATAATCAAATAAAAATAAATTTAACTATTTTAATTTTATTTGTATAGATACAAATATTTACCCTATACCAATAGCCCATAATAATATATAATTTCACCAGAGTGGTATTTGGTGATTATAAACTGAATCATATTTTATTGTCCCGAAGATTGAGAGAACATTTAAGAATTAGGTGCTAATATCTCATTTATTAGAATCAATAATTGTTGTAATTAGTTCACAATAATAAATTTTTAAATAATATTTTGTGTTAAATTTATTATAAATAGCTACGTTAAATTAATTATTAAATTTTTTTTTAATTTTTATAATTTTATTAGATTAAATTTTATTAATTAAAATTTAGTAAATTTTAAATATCAATTTAAAAAATAGTTGATTGATGAAATATAATTTTTTTTATTGTTTATATTATCCAGGTCCACTATAAATATGTGTCTAGGTTATTTTAACTGTACTTTATAGTCCCTATTGATTATTTTTATTTTAAATGTGTTAATATAGCTAACATGTGTTACCTAACTTCGTTTTATTCTTATAAAAAACTGACAACTTTACAAAACTTTCCTCTTTTACGTGGAAAATTTTGAGTGTTAGTCCTGTCGTCCTTGATTGTGAGAAAGTTATATAAACAAACATTTATATACAGGTAATATTGTTAAAACCATTTTATTTTTTGACAATAAATTTTTTAATATCGAATGTTAAAAATATCCAATACAATAAAAAATAAATATTCTTTTAGTGATTGTTTGAATAAAAATAACTTCTAATTACGACTTTATGTAAAATCCGTAGGATTATGAATGGAATTTATATTTAGAAAAGAAAAATATGCTCAAAATTCTAGTTTTTCTCTAAATTTTATTATCATTTAACTTTTATTAGAACTAATTAATAATAAAAAAAAATCAAGTGTTAACAAATGAAAATATATAGAACAACTAATTGTCAATTTCATTTGAAAATGGCCCAAAAATTTTTCACCTACAACTCCTCGTCATCTTTCTTATTACTATTCCCTTTGAGCTCCGACACATTGAAGAAGACTAGTGGAAAAAAAAAAGTTTGCTTTTCTGGACGAAATAATTAATCCCGCTAACCATTAGCCAACCATAAAATGCATGTTTTTTTTTTTCTTTCATTTCTAACTTTTTTAGAATTGAATGAAATTCAACTAGCTAATTATTAAAGTTTATAGTGCGAAATTGTGCACAATTTTGTTATGCAGGTTAACAAACACAAATATGGAGAAGCCATTATTTATAATTGTTGTGTTTATCATATGTAAATATGCTCAATTTAAGTAATTTTTTTTAAAATTTTAGAAAATTTTGAGAATTTTTATTTTATTATGATTTTTCATTTTTGAATGATTGCAACTATTAGTAGGTTCAACTTTCTTTTTTTAGCAGAGTATAGGTTCAAAAGAAATTTTAAGTTTTCTCTTAAATAATAAAAATTAAACAATTTAAATATTATGAATTGTATAATAGAAGATAATTATTTTTTTATTTTAAATAAAAAATTAATTTTATAAATTAATAATGATATAATTTAAACATCATATTTAACGCTTTTGTTGTAATATTTTTGATAATTTATAAAATAAGGCAGGTATTTATTGCTTACTTCTATATACATTCTAAAAGAGTTGGACTCCATAAATGTTGTTAATGCACACCCAAAAAAAAAAAAAAAGATCGAATCCAGAAAACACCAATTCTGTCATCTTCAAGAAATCCTAAGTGGTGGAACTGTCCATAACTTTCAAAAAAATCTAATCCTGATAGCAAACAGTGTTAGCCAATTTATCTGTTACTTTATTTAATTCTTAATTATACACATGTTTTTTTTTTCGAAAGGAGATAATGGCTAAGACTCAAATTTCAAGTTTCAAAAATTGCCAGTGATAAATCTAAGCCATGAAGCCAAGATACACTAGCTATACACATGCTTGACTGATTGGTCCATCTCATATTTGAGATATATAATAACTAATACAGCAAAAAAAAAAAAAAGACAAAAATGATAAATAATTAATTTTTAAAAAATATAAAATTTAAACACTATTATTTTTAATTTAAAAAAATTATCTTTTATTGTACGTTATTTTTTTTTATTGATGTCTAAATTGCTCAATATTTTATTAATAAATTTTATTTATAATTGTGATTAAACTTTTTTTATTTAATTTGAAAAATTAATGTTTTAATATCGATATTGTAATTAATAATTAATAAAAAATTTCACATTTGATTCAATTCCTGTTGCAAAATTAAACAGCAAAATAGAAAGAAATTAAAAAAAAAAATCATAAGATACATATATTTATGTGGTTCAGCCAATATAACCTATATGAGAATATTTTTATTGATTTTCAACTTTCAAGTATACAGTACAATTACCAAACACCTACATATAAAATACATATAAAACCTTATATCAAACTAGGTCACTCCGATTCGGTCAAGTCCATACCGCAAAGGACATTATCCCCACACCTCACAAGATTAGTGTTGAGCCACTGGGTTCGGACCTATCAGCCCTTGCCCTCCATCTCTTCCTTAAATCTCCACAAAAAATTCCTTTTTGAGTCGGCTCATTATTCGAGTCGCACACAAAATTCTAGTCATTTAACAAATCCCAATTGTAATGTAAAATGAATATAATCATTCAACTCTGGCTTTTTGTTGCAGTTCAACTCAAGTTTTGGTGTATATACATTTGTGCTGCTTCTTTTTCTCTTTTGTGCTGCTTTGACCTCTATCTGCATGCTATGTGTCAACCTGTGAAACCTGCTGTTAATAGATTAATGCATGCAATCCAGATATATATCACAAGGTCTCAGGGGTATGCAAAAATCGAACCGAATCAAAAACTAAATCGAACTAAATTGATTTGGTTGAATTTCAGTTAGATTGATTAATATTTTTAATTTTTTGAACCGAATTAAATCGAATTTTGATTCGGTTCGATTCGATTTTTATACTAAAAAATTCGGTTATATTTTTATTTTTTTATTTTAAAATAATATAATAAAAAATTATAATTTTTTAATATTTATAAAAAATCAGTTTAATTTTTATATTAAAAAATCAATTTTTTCAATAAGTTCAGTTCAATTTTTTAATTAATTAGATTCAATTAATTCAATTTTAATAAAAAATAACCTAAAATCAACTAATTCGACGGAATTCACATCGTGCAAGGTCGTACATAAATTTAACAATTGTGCCTTTGCTTTTTGTTCTTTTTATATACAACTGTATCGGAATCTTAACATGTGGGGGGTACTTTTTCCCCCCAAAACCATAATTTACCAAAAGGAATTATTCAAAGAAGATAAAGATGTAAAAACGAGAAGATATATTCCATATGACTTTTAGGACGGCCAAAAAAAACAAAAAGAAATTGAAATTAAATAAGTGGCTCGATTGGTAAGTTGTGTCGAAAGCAACGGTGGCTAGAAAAAGGGTCACCAACATGTGGAAGGCTATATATCGAAGAGGATTTTTTTTTTTAAAATAGAGATGTTAAATAATTTAATAAATAATAATACATATAGCTACCGTTAATATAAACAGTACCATTAATAATAATTATAATTACTTTATTATTTTTTATATATTTTTTAAAAATTTAATTGTTTTAGTAATTTAAAATTTAAGCTATACATGGATAAATTTATTGTGTAAAAAATTAAACACTTAAAGCCTGTAAAATTTTTTTCTAATAATTAAATGAAAAAAATAAATATAAAAATATTTTTATAATTGTTGTGGGCCAACGATGTATTATAGCGTCATTGTCCGCGACATATATCTTTATTTTAATTTAATATAATGTTTTATATTTCTAACCATACAGTGAACAGTTTTGTTACAATCTCTGAAATTATTTTTTATTATTCTATTTATTTAGAGCACTAAAATATTTTAAAAGATAAAAATATAAAATATTATTATTCTATTTATAAAATATTATATTTTTTAATTAACTTTAGCATGCATGTGCCCTCATATATAAATAAGTGAGACGGGCAGGCAAAAGAGTCCAATTAAAAAAAAATTATAGTGGAGTGTATTGATAAATTATCCTAAAATATTTTATGTTTATCTATGTGCAAAACTTGTAAAGTTTTGTGATGTTTTTAATGCATTTATATGCACCACACCACTATAATTTTTTTTTAATTGGAAGATTAAATAATGATCAATTGTACTTTTTTTTAAAAATCAGATAGAAATAATTTTATAAATAGAATTTAAATTTTACATGCTTTTAGAGAAGTTGCAAATATTTCAGCTAATTTTGTTGATTTTTTAATTAAATTTTTAATAATTAAAGTATTAATGTACTACATATAAATAATATTTTGAATTCAATAAAAATTAATTATATAAATTGATAATTATAAAATTTAAATTTTATAAATTAAGACTCCGTTTGTTTGTAAAAATATTTTTTCTTACTTTTCAATGTTTGAAGTACTAAAAAAGATAAATAGTTAGTCAATTAAAAATAACTTAAAAATAAAAAAAATAATTTTTTATTCTTTAAATGAGAAATTATTTTGAAAATGCCTTATCTTTTTTATTTCTTATTTTGACCTTCTTTTTTCCTTTTTCTTTATTTTTTTCTCCTTTTTTTCTTTTCCCTCCTTT
>CATIWM010221279.1:0-26833 GCA_949671775.1 Mallotus repandus
TGAATGCAAACACACCCGGATCCAATCTAAACTTCCTTCTCCTTCTATATATCTTATTCACAAACTTCAAGTCACCACAAAAAATCACAACTTTATCACAAATAATAAATATTTACAATAAAATGAATAAAAAATGCAAGGTTGATGAAAAATAATAAAAATGATAGAAATGAGAGAAAAATGATATTCTTAATTAGAAAATGATTATGAGATCCTGAGAGGGACAGACTTATTACCCTAGATGCATGCTTTGACAAAGATGTGGCTCGATTTGGTTTAGGTGGTCTAAACCTAGTGAGAGAAAGTGATTTTGGTTGAGTGTTTAGATTAGAAGGGTGCTCCAAGTGCTTTACGAGTGAGAAAAAATGAGAGAGAAAGTGTTGGAATAGGCAATCTCTCTCTAGAATCAGCTGCCTCAAAAAATATGCCTCTTTTTTTTCAAAAGAGGAAGAAATTAATTTTTATATATGGGTCAATGACCCACTCTCGTGATCCATGAACCACGCGCGTGGGTCACTAAATCCAAGCAGGGGCAAATGGGTCATTTTGACCCACGGACCAGGTTAAATGAGCTACACTTGTAGGTCATCAACCCAAGCTCGTGGGTGGACCCGTCCTTATAAGCTTTTTTGGCTTTTTGGGGTCCTTTTCAAGCCCAAGTTTGCTCCTTTTGGATTTTGGTATACTTTTGGTATATTTTGGGTTTCTTCGCGATCTAAGCACACTCGAAAAAACTTCCGTAGGAGTTTTCCCCCTGTCTGACTGTAGGAATCGTTCATTATCAAATTTTTGGGGAAACTACTAAAATTTAGGTATTAACAGCAGGTTCGTTCACCTGCCAAGAAACAACAATCAAACGGTTGACGCCTTAGCATTATTATCATCAGTTTGGGATGGGCCAACAACCATGCCTATGAAACCTTTAGTGTTACTAAAATCGAGTCAGTTGTGTTACAAGAGTGTCAAAGTCATAGAATCAAGAGTGGATCAGAAGCCTTGGTTCTATGACATCCAACAGTATTTAGACAAGCGTGAATACCTAGCAGATGCAAGTGAGAAAGATAAGATAGTCATCAAAAAGTTATCAGCAAAATTCACCTACCACCAAGGTGTCTTGTTCAAGAGAACTTCAAACAGGATGCAACTACGATGTTTGGATGAGAACAAAGTAAGGAAGGTAATGACAGATGTTCATGAAAGAGTTTTTGGTTCATATATGAATGGTACTATGCTAGCCAAGAAGATAATAAGATAAGGGTTCTTCTAGATGACAATGGTTGAGGATTGTTTTAAATTTACCAAGAGGTGTAACAAGTGTCAAATTCACGGGGATGCCAGTCATTTGCCTTATTCAGAATTACACACCATGTCCTCCCCTTAGCCATTCTCAGTTTAGGGACTCGACATCATAGAAGATATTCATCCTACAGCCTCCAATGGACACAGGTACATCCTAGATGCAATTGACTACTTCACAAAGTGGGTAGAAGCTGAATCTTACAGCAAACTTGGGGCAAAGTAGGTAGCTCAGTTCTTAGAGAGGAATCTATTCTGTAGATATAGGATTCCTCACCATCTGATCTCAGACAATGGGGTGCAATTCAAGGAGAAGTACGAGCAGTGCTTGAGAGGTATAAGATAAAGCACTATAAGTCATCACCTTATAGACCACAAGCTAATGAAGCAGGCGAAGCAGCAAATAAGAACATCAAGAAGATCCTCCCAAAGATGATTGAAACTCATCGCGATTGGGCCAACAAGTTGACATTTGCTCTTTGGAGATATCGTACTACAATGAGAACACCCACTGGGGCAACTCCTTTCTCCTTGGTATATGGAATAGAAGTTGTACTTCCGATCGAAGTAGAAATGAAATCCCTCAGATTCATATTCGAAGTAGACTTACCTGAGATAAAGTGGGTTGAACAGAGGTTAGCACAATTGAATTTGATAGACAGTGAAAGGTTAAAAGCACTTTATTACACTCAGTTATACTAGAGATGAATTGCTAGAGCTTTTGACAAAAGAGTGAAACAGCATGACATCAAGGTTAGAGACTAGGTATTGAGGCAAGCTAAACAGAATCTACCAAATCCAATGGGGAAGTTCCGACCTAATTAGGAAGGGCCTTATTTGCTTAAAATTGTCCTTTCAAAAGGTGTAGTCAAGCTAATGGATGTCGACGGACATGAGTTCTCTGAATGGATCAATGTCAATCGTCTCAAGTGATACTATTTATTAATAATAAAAAAAGAAGAAATAAAAACAAACAAAGAACGAGAGGCAAAATACTTAATTAGAAAACCCGAGAGGGCTAATTAAGGACAGGGGTACTGTCATTTAAAATATTCTATGTGCAACCATGCTTATGATAAATAATATTCAATGCAAATGGAAAACATCATCAAGAATTGCACATATGAAGAAGTAAATGCTTGAATCTATATCTATCACATGCAAAAGCAAAATATGCATCCTGGAGTCCATATCTTTCTATTTCTATTGTACGCCCTTTTATCCTTTGTATTTGTTATGACGACATGGAAAAGATAAGAAGGAAGCACAAAAGAGTTAGAAAGCATTAAAATCATCATGTCAGGCTACATAAAACCAACAATCACACAACACAATCAGGTGAAACAAATACAATACAAGGGACAGATCCCCAAACATAACACCCTGAGTCTGTAATCTTAGGAAAATGATACAACAACAAGCAACCACAACAAAAGGCCTACACCTAGCCTTCTAAATAACTACTTCAGCTACAATCGCCATTAAAAGTAAAACCTAAACCCACTCAAGAATTCCCACAATTTGGTCCAGGTGCCACGTCATCTGCATCCATCTCAAAAGCCACTAATCGCGTCTGTAGCTGATTAATATGCTCGTGATAAGATGCTCGCTCGCTCTCCTACTCATGGCTAACAAGAGTGTACTGACCCTGCATTACATAAACATCATAAATCGCATTCATGCGCTCATAAAGGCATATACATTTGCATACAATAGGTACAATAAATAGTTAATAAAAAGGGATGTATGCTATGTGCGCTAGTAAACTCCATAAAATACTCCTGCGCACTGGTCGTAGCAATATATCAGAGCTGAGCAGTTGAAAATGACACTTATAAAATGAATAAAGAAGTCAAATGATAGACAAGTCAAAGATAGTGGGAACCCCTAAATACAGGCAAAAGACTGACATGAGTAGTGTCTGCAGGCGCTACGTCTGACAAAGGCATGTCAGGCCTAGGTAAAGGAAGATGTGTCACAACTCCTGTGATCGACAATCCATAAAAAATTAGGGGCACTATGCTCATCAGCTCACTGAGAACTGAACTGCCAAATGCCACACCACTAGCATGAGTCATCACCTCGGTCCTAGGAGTACTCTCCTTATCAAAGCAAAAAAACCTGATATCTTTCGGCAAGATCCTCGACATTACAGATAAGCCCTCCTAACTTGTGTCATTTGCAAGTTATTGCTAACAAAGTTTGTTTTATGTTTGTACATAAACAGGGGGGAAAGGAAAAGATAAGAAACATACAAGATCAGAAGATGCTAACCTAGAAGCATAACGACTCAAAGACGCCCACGAAGTCCTAGCTCTCAAACTAGAAGGCTGTGCAGGATCCGTCTAAAGAGGTGGAGGCGGTGGAATGAAGCCATCAGCCATAGCATCAATAAACTATGAGATTAAGGAATTCATATAAGAGAAAGTGTCCCCCTCTAGGAAGCGCTCAAACGGATACATTCTCTCGAGTACAGTAAGCTCATCCCCAACAAACTCTTGACCCCAAAACATGTCACCAAGGGATGTGATAGGAACTCTCCTTATTAGCGATCCTTCCCACCAATGATAAACTCGCTCGCCTAAGTACCACACTCTATCAATGAGACCACTCAACAACACTCTCTGTTGAGTTAGATGCTAGGCCACTGCCATCTCTGATGGCCATTCCCCCCTCACTAGCCACCAATAGGCATGAATCTGTACAAAAATGAAATAAGCAGAGGCTGCCAAAATAAAGAAGACAAGAGTCAAGAAAATAAGTCATACCCTATTAAAGGTTAAGGAACTCATGTAATCCCTAGCCTTCGCAGGACTCTTAATCAGATCATAAGTCTTCTTGATCCATTGCGAGTAGCATGGAAAGCCACTCACAGAGAAATGCTCAATAGAAGGATGAAGGAGAATCCTGAACTTATAAGCCCAAATCTTTCAAAAGAAGGAGTTAGAACACCCAACAACAATAAAACACCAAAAAGAAAAGGAGCTACACTCACATCCAGCACGAATAAGTAGCTACATATCCTCCTGCCACCTCTGCAGGCCACATCCAAGCCAGAATACGTATGAAAAAAGGTGGTTGCACCCTACCTATACTTTAGCAGATCACCCAAATTCCTCTGTATGGGTAACAACCGCAATGAACCAATGCTTGAAGCATTTGGGAAGGTAATGACACTGAACAAATAGAATAAGAAACATTGAGCCAACTGCTTTGAACTAACCACTCCAGCATCATAGTTTGAGCTAACCTCAGCGATGAGCTCCGTATAGCGGATAAGGGTAGAACTACCCTTCTTTACCTCTGTAACAGCCCCAAACTACTGCATAGTATAGTTGTCCCTCTCCGCAGTAGAACATCCCTCATCACTAAAAGGATAGGCTCCCCAAAGAAACTCAGCTCAATAATAGCAACAAAGTCCAATTGAGTGATAGTCATCTCTCCAAAAGGAAAATGAAAAGTATGGGTAGTGTCCATCCACCGCTCGACAAGGGCATAAATCGTAATTTGAATCAACATGTAAGAACTATAATTGAGCGCAAAAATGATACCGTCAATGCCCCTATCAACCACTAAGTGCTTCACACATAGAGGGAGACCTCGATAGTACAAGTTATTCTTGTTGACGCTACTAGGTAGCGCAGTGACAGATCTACCAGGCTACAGCCAATTAGAAAATAATTTTCATACGACAAAAATATGAAATTATCTTTTCTTCATGTTTATAGGAATAAAATGAATAATCAACAGCAAGATAAAGCATAACAGTAAAAGACAATAAAAGCTGTGTGAATAGGCATAGATAAGGATACATAAACAACTAAGAAGCCAAAGATATGGTGAACGAGGAGCTAAAAGCACTAAAGCAGATAACAAAAGCCAAAGGAGATAGAAAAGTTGCTAAACAAGTAGAGAGTAAGAGCTAAACATACAAGCGAGTTCTTAAAAATAGCAAAAAAGCAAGAAAGCACCAACAACATAAATTACAGCAAGGAGAACTAACCTCGTGCAGATGAGTGGTCTAAGTATGGGTCCCCAGGCTGTCAACAATAAGAATCACACCTCCTCGAGTGAGCTCATGATGACTTTGAGAACCAGACGAATGAGAAGTAGCTCCACCACCAGTCTAATTAGTCTCTGTAGCTTCAGCAGCAATAGAGGTCCCTGCATCAGTCTGTGTAGCTCTTGCACCATTCTGCACAGCCTCTATATCACCTACCTCTAAGTGTAAATCATCGAGAGTCAAAGGGACCTCATCAATGTTGTCAGGAACATCACCAAACAGGGTGAAATCCATAGTGAACAAAGAGCAATATAATAAGAAAAATAGAAGAAGAGGAGTGAAAACACTCTAAAAACACAAAAAGAAGTCACAGAGGGTCACAGAAGAGGTAAGGACCTTTCCCACAAGCTGAAAACGCACATTTAAAAGTGTGAATGCACATGTTACCCGTGCAATCATGCACATTACTTGCATTTGCGCGCCCCTGACCGCTTGGTCACGTGGTATGTCGCGCGGCAACTCAGTTGATCGCGCCACCTACCGCGTGTTTGCCCTCTCTTCTACTTTGCTCGCCCTCCGTATTCCCTACATACGCACCCTCGGCATCCCATATGTGCATTCTAGTACAAAAACACACACAAAACAGGCATTAAATGCACAAACACGAGAATTACATGTTATAGGACAATGCATTTGACATAACTGTCTTAGAAAATCGCATCATTAATCAAAAAAAGAGAGAAAAACAAAATAAAATGACACGAGCATGACATATCTATGATTATTGCATCATGGTGTTACCAAAAAAAATCCAAAGCATGACAAATGATGACATCATTACTGCCTCATCACTGCATAGTAGTATTTTCATCAAACGCACACACAGGCATGTCACACACACTTCAAGACACATGAGACATATGCACACTTTAAGACATGTACATGAATGCACTTCAAGAAATGTGCACACACTTTGAGAAATGTACACATATTTCGAGACTTGCACTTCAAAACACATACACACGTGCATGTGCACACACACAACAGGTGTTACATCTATAGCTAGAGCTACAGTCAGTGTAGCGAGAGCTACAGATGCTATGATAAGAGCTATAATAAGAATTATAGACACTACAACAAGTGCCAGACCACCAAAAGGGAAAATACAGCAAAATGCGAACATGATCACAAAGAATAATGAAGCAAAAATCTAGGCAAGCAATATCATAAAGGAATACTTAGCACATGCAAGTGCTAAACACTAAACAAGCAAAATGATTTTCTTGGAAGAAAGAGACAGCAACAAAAGTAAAATGGAAAGACATAGCACAATCCAAAGAAACACGTTATATCCCTAGGGAAGTACTTCATCCCACCCTGTTTTAAAGAAAATTCACATGTGCATTCATGCATCCATGCACCCATATGCATGTTTTCATTCCAAAAATATTTTTTAGTGCTCTCAGAGGTGTACTTGCACTGGAGAGGGGGCACATGACAGGCACAGACCAGTCGACGTTGGCAGTGACTATCTCACCTTGACAAAAATTTTAATGCATCCTGACTTTGATCAGTAGCTCCGAGCTGAGATTCTCACTTCTAATCAATCTAATGCTTAATGACCTCATGAAAGACAGGAAGTCCACTAAAGGAGAAGATGCTAGGAATCTAGACATTTGGGTAGCCTGTGATTATCATGTTAGACTTTGGAAGGGGTTTGAATGCGAAAAAAAGAAAAAAAAAAGAGAGAAAAGAAAAGGGGAAAGAGTAAGTAATAAAGATCATACTCAATCTACTATAATGCTAAAGTCTCGAGTAAGAGTAAGTCTTTAACAGCATTCTCGATGAGTGACAGAAGGCGAGGAATGCTTGAGAAGAGAAAGAAGTATAATCTAGCATTTACCTTTAAAGGGAATAACGTGACATCAAGGGTTGCCTTGTGCATTGCGATTCTCAGCGGCCTCATTTGTTGAATTTCCTTCTTATCATACGAAAGACTAGCTCTTTACTTGGTAATCAGGGATATAGCAAAGGGATGCTGGTTAAACCTCAGAGAAACGATGAGAACCACATCAAAGTGAGACAGCCATAGTCAGATTGACTCAAAGTTCTTATCGCGTACTCCTTACTAATAAAGGTAAACCCCTGAAAGCGCAGATAAAATTCTCATGCATCATAATTTTAAAATCAAAACTACATCACAGCATCTTGATTTTACACACATTATAGCCTTAGAAAATTACACAGCACTTTGGTTTCTTTGAAACCTGACACTTGTGGCCTACATAAGGTTATATAGTGTACCCACTCACAAAAGATTCTACATGCACTTTGGTTTCTTTAAAACCTGGTGCTTGAAGCCCATAGGGTTATACAGTGCACCCCGCTTTGTGGCATTAGAAAAGGTCACATAGCACCCTCATAAAAGTTCTTACATCTCTCATGGTTTTCAAACTTTGCTTCCCACGCATTGACAAGGTGACAGCTTGATCGACACATATGAAGTAGGGGGTTGCCCCAATACTCTCATCATATGGTTTTCAAACTTTGCTTCCCACGCATCGATAAAGTGGCAGCTTGATTGACGCATGTGTAGTAGGGGTTGCCCAAAGAATCTCAATTCATAGTTTTCAAACTTTGTTTCCTATGCATCGACAAGGTGGCAGCTTAATCGACACACGTGAAGTAGGGGGTTGCCCTAAAAATTTCATCTCATGGTTTTCAAACTTTGCTTCCCATATCGATAAGGTTGCAGCTTGATCGACATATGTGAAGTAGGGGGTTGCCCCAAAAATCTCATTTCATTATTTTCAAACTTTACTTCCCACTCATCGACAAGGTGGCAGCTTGATTGATGCATGTGAAGTAGGGGGTTGCCCCAAAAATTTCATCTTATGGTTTTCAAACTTTGCTTCCCATGCATCGACAAGGTGGCAGCTTGATCGACACATGTGAAGCAGGAGGCAACTGTTGATACCTATATTTTGACAGTCCCTAAAAGCTCCGATAATGAAGGTTCTTGTTGGCTAGACACGGGGGAAAGTTTCTTTGAAACTTTTCCCGGGCATGCTCAGACGAGATGAATACCAAAAAAAGAACTTGAACCAAACCTCCAAAGTGTGAAGCTGGTCACCGAGTCTCTAATCTTTACTTTGATTTTGTGAACTATAAATCATTGAAATGATAAGTCGCTTAAAACGTATAACTCTTCATACTAATATTCATCTCGTAGGACAAAAGTTCAACTTCATGAAAAAATAGAAGCTGATTTTGACAAAATAAACACTAGAATCTCATATAAAAGGTCTTAAAATCATTAAAAACACTATACAAACCCAAAAAAGTGACCTTAAGAGACCTATGAAACACGCAAAAAAACACACAAATGTTCAGCCGGGGGCGAGACCATGTGCCCAACCGCATGGCCACTCGCCCCCTGACGCTTCGGTTAAACGTGTGGCCATGTGTTAGGCCCCACGGTCTTGCAAGCAAATGCACGCCCCAAATCCAAATTTGCCTATAAATAGGACCCTAAATCCTTTTGTTGGTAAGGAACATAGACCAAAAAATATAATGAAACTCTCCTAAATTGAAGACTCAGGACTCCCATTTTAACATTTAACCAAATTTGTACACTTTTCTTAGGATTTAGATCCAAAATCCAAACCCAACTACATCTTTGTAAAAGCACGCTACAAGGGCAATCACCCGGTCCCTCTAAGGATCTCCCAACTATTTTCCTATTAAAAATTTCATTTTTATCATCTTCTTCATCTTATTTTTATCAATTTTATCATTTTTCATCATTTTTTCATCTTTATTCATTTTATTGTAAATATTTATCATTGTGATAAAGTTGCAATTTATATGGTGATTTGAAGTTAGTGAATAAGATATGTAAAAGGAAAAGGAAGTTCGGGTTGAATCTGGGGGTGTTTGCATTTATTTTGCATTTTTTTTATCATTTTTGCATCTTTTTCTCCATTTACGTAAAAGTGGGTATTCTAATGTAAAGTTATCATTTTTATTATTATTTTTGCACCATTTTAATTTATTTTAATTTTTGCACTTCTTTTTTTATTTTTATTGTATTTTTATCAATTTTTGTAGTATTTCTGCTTTTATGGTAAATTTAGTATTTTTATCATAAAGTTCACATTTTTATGGTAAAAATATCATCTTTATCATTTTTATATTTTTATTCCTGCCTTTAATTTATTTAAATATTTATTTCTGTATTTTTATGATTTTTATTATATTTTTGCCACATTTATGCCTTTTTATGGTAAATTTGGTGTTTTTATCATAAAGTTCATGTTTTTATGGTAAAACTATCATCTTTATTATTTTAATTTATTCATTTCTGGATTTTATTTATTTTTATTTATTTATATCAATAGTGCTGTATTTTTATTATTTTGATTGTATTTTAATAATTTTTGTTGTCATTATGCCTTTTAGGGGTAAAATTTTCATTTTTATCATAAAGTCGATATATTATGGTGGAAATGACATTTTTACCACTTGATTCATTTTTAATTCTGCACTTTACTATTTTCATCATATTAATTGTGCTTTTAGTATTTTTATTATTCCTTTTGAAATTTTTATCATAAAAGTTCTCATCTTTATGGTAAAAGTAATATTTTTACCTTCCTTTTTATTTTCCCACTTGCATTATTATTACTTTTATTGCATATTTATTATCCTTGCATTTTTATTGCTTTTCTTTAATAAATTTATTATTTTGATCATATAGTTTATATTTTTATGGTTAGAATAATACCTTTTATTATTTTATTTGCATCTTTTCCACTTTAATTTTCTAATATTTGCATTATCATAAAAATCTCATTTTTAAGTAATAAGAAAATGTTGACTTCACACTAGAGTACCCAAATTCCAAAACCTTGCATCATGCATACATTAGCATCCTTATTTGCTTATGTGTTTAATTATTCCTTTATTATTCCAATTGTGAAGGAATGACTATATTAAATTGTCTTATATATGATGTGTGCCTGCATGTGTGTGAAGACTAACCTTTGTTTTGTAGGTTTATTAGAATTGGTTTATTTTATTTCCTTTTTTATTTTTAATGTAATTAATAGAATAGGCTTTTCCAAGGCCATGTAATTCTTAATCCCAATTCCCCCATTTATTTTTATTTTTGATGTATTTGATAGAATAGGCTTTTTATTGGGTAGTAATCCTCAATCCCTTTCCCTATTTTTATTTTGCTTATTTTGATTATTTCTTGCATGCTTGTGTGTTACTTGCTACATGCTCACTTGCTTACATGACTACTCATTTGGTGGATGCTTGCTTATTTATTTATCATGTGGTGTATGTCGTCAATCCAACTATCTCGCACTTTATTTTCCATTTAAACTGATCAACGCTTGAGTGTGGTAAAAATGCATCATAAAACCAAAACTAGGGTAAAGTAGTGAATAAATGAGCAACATGTATAATAAGAAATAGGATAAGTAACTCCTACCCTCCAAACCCAGATTCTCTAGTTATGAAAGTGAGCTTTTCACTTATTCCCGTTTCAAGTCAAGCGGCGACTCCAAATCTAAGCGGCCTAATCAGGCAAACCCTCCCACAAACAATAACAAATGAAAATCCAGTAGATGGTCACCATTAGCCTATGTGCCCCGATGCTATAAGCTCATAGATCCTGTAAGATCACAGAAACATTCATTGAAAAATTGGGACTTTGATCCCCTGATTTACTACAAATTGTGTTGATGCTGTGAAGAATAATACTAAAGAGAAAGAGTTGCACGTATATTGATAATAAGTGAGGTTACAAATATATAATTATACAAGAATGAGTTGTTATAATAATAAAAGAGATAAGTGGGAATAATAAATTAGTAACCAAATAATATACATCCTTATTCGCCCCCTTAAGCCATTAGTGTGGAAGCGAGACAAAGTGAGTCAGGATGGTGCAGAAATTGGTGAGTGCCTAATGGGTTGGAAAAGATATCTCTAATTTCATCAACACTATAGATGAATTATACCTTAATGTTACCATTAGTCTCTTATTCCTGGACAAAGTGATAGTCTAACTCAAAATGTTTGGTGCGAGTATGGAAAACCAGATTATAAGTTAGATATGTTGCACCAACATTATCACATTATAAAATAGGTTTATACAAAGAATGAATGCCAAGTTCCTTAAGTAAAGATTGTAACATAGAACCTCAAATGTAGTATTTGCAACAGCTTTATATTCACACTCTGTAGAAGATCGTCCTATGGTAGGCTGCTTCTTAGCCATCCAAGAAATTAAGGAATTGCCCAAATAGAATGCATAGCCATTTGTGGAACAGTAATCATCAGGACAACCCAATTGCTATCCGTAAAGAGTTGTAAGTGAGGTGTAGAGTTAACATAGAAGAAAAATGAATAGTGCAAAGTATGCTTGAGATACTAAAGTAAGCATTTGGTGGCTTGCCAGTGAGTGGTAGTCGGTTGATGCATAAATTAACATAGCTTGTTAACAACAAAGGCTATGTTCGGTCTTGTAAAGGTTACATACTGAAGTGCCCTAATTACTAGGCAATATTTAGCATTATCATCAGCATTTAAAGGAGTGCCCATGGATTTAGAAAGAGGTGGTGAGGTCACCATAGTGGTAGAGTAGCCATTAACATTAACTAAAGAGTGACGATCAAGTAGATCATGAATATATTTTATTTGATAGAGAGTGGTACCTTAAGAAGAGGTGTTGACTTCAATTCCTAGAAAATAAGACAAGGGACCAACATATCATACTAGAAATTCATATTTTAGCCATTGAACAAAAGTGTTGAGTAAATGTGATGAGTTGCCAGTGACTATGATACCATCAACATAGACAAGTACAAAAAGTGAGGTAGAACCATGATGAATAATGAATAGTGAAGAGTTTGCCTTGGATGACCAAAAACCAAATGAGAGTAGAAAAGTGCTCAATCGATGAAACCACTCCCTAGGAGCCTATTTTAGGCCATAGAGGGAATGGTGAAAAAGACATACACTACTGAAATTAGGGTGCTGCGATAGCCACATATTCAGTAGTAAAATGAGAAATAGTCAAAAAGTATATGAGATCTCCCGAGCTTAGGATCTCTGTTGGGGATGATACTCCCTGAGTGACCCGATGTCGTCCCTTTCATCTTTTCTGGCCTTCAAAAAATCATGTGGCTATTCCAAACACAAAAGCGTCTCACATCCCACCGAGACCAAATATTTGTCCTTGTCCTGTAAATGGAATAGATGTCCCATTCGGCAAAGTTGCCACGTCCCACTAGGAATCCTCGGTCGCTCACAGTGGTAACTCCACTAGGGACTCTGGTTAGAGAGATCAATTCAAAAATGACTATTTCTCATTACTTAATACTTAATCACGTGGAGCCCTCCACCATTGCATTTGCACTACATAATCACACATGCACCCTTGGTCCCTATCACTCGACAATGATGGAAGGTGATCCACTATGGTTCCACACGAGTCATAGGGTGACCGATTCAGATTTTTCACCTTTAGCCCTTACTAGTGGTTTCGCCGGACTCATCTAACCAGAGTCTGTGACCTAAGTGTTTAAGGGGGGTGACCCAAGTTATCAAAAGAATGCTAGACTCACTGACTGGAGTCCGTATCCCTAGTCATGGGGGGGCATTCTCGCTAAAGGAGCCTTTAGCCTTATACCCTCGACTCAGCCCATGTAAAGAAACCAATAGAAATCTCCACTAGGATCCCACCAAGCTTTGCATGCTAGCCCTGATGCTGTCTGTTTGACCTGACATTGACAAATGCCATGACACTTCTAGTTTCCATCACCGATTGATGTCATTACGTTCATTCTCATAGACTGCTCACACTTAGACTGTGTGATCCTTGTTTACCTTGCATAAGCCTGATGTGCAAGGAATGATAAGAATCATTCACCTCAGTATGGATAGCCTATGAGAGCTAGCGAATAGTGACATCTTTTGATGATGAAACCTACGAGTGTCGTCCATTTATCCTTATCAAATCAAATAGATGGGTCAAGAATGCGACTAGATTGCAGATATTTGTGCTAAAAGAATCAAATCATGAACTCTCGAATAATACTTTCGTGCCTCTTGGTAAACGTATTGAATATCGATGTGGGACATGAAACTGGACCCCTCTTGTTGACTATAGCCCCTACACACGCAGGCGTGTACGGACTATAGATGCCATTTATAACCCAATGACTGGTCCTCATATTGATATTATACGCTTACCTTAAGTGCATTTGAGCATCGTTCCTTAGTTGACCTCTTAAATCTTGTCAAAAAAAATTGAAACAGCCTAGTCTAAGAGCGGAACCATAGTCCCCTGCTGACTATCGGGTCAAAACCCACCTAGGAAAGAGATTCAATAACCTTGTGGATTGATAATGTTGGAAGTGAGAGCTTACTTGTGATTGGTTTGTTCCTTGTGCAGGAAAAGCTAACAATCTCTTATATAATCATGCATACACACATACATATAGACAACATATACTAACCATGTCTTTTTGCAGCCACTTGCATCCATCATAATAAGACTATGCATGAGCACGTTATGCATATATGCTAATCGTATTCTTTTGTAGGTGCATATCATGCATGCATCATTCATCATTTGTTTATTCTATCTCACTAATGTGCAGTAAAAAAAATCTCAATATAGGTGATTCAGAAGACACTTCATGTCAATAATTCGAGGATAAACTGAAAGAGGGGATTTAGAAATTGATTACTGATGGCACCATAGCAGAAATCCTCCAAGCCCAAATCAAAGCCACCAATGTTCAAACCAGAAACTCCTAAGAGGGAAACCGAGCTGCTACTCCCATAAATAAGGCATCTGTATTTGTCCACTCATGAGCAGACAGAGGAAAGGGAGTCCTTCATACTCCTATACGGATTGAAGATAATGATGAGTATTATCGTACCTTTAAAACACCACAGTAACAAGCTACTAAGATTGCTGACTTGACCAAACATGAATTAGTAGGAGAGGTCAAACTACTAGCCAACAGGATGGCTCAGCTGGAATTTGCCTCCAATGATAAGGGGCCTCGTGAGTCCAGAAGCTTCACTTATTTAGCTCTATTCAGAGATGAATCACTTCCTGATGATTTCAAATTACCAAACTTTACTAAGTTTGATGAAACTGGGGATCCGAGGGTCCATTTAAGACAATATGCCACCTTCATGGCTGCTACTAAGCTTACAGAATCATAGATTGTCCGATTCTTTTTCATATCACCAAAAGAGGGACCAAGAGCAAGGTTCTTTGACCTTGTGGATGAAATCAAGAGTGACTGGTTGCTGTTAACCTAGAAGTTCATCAAGTAATATGAATACAATACTCAGTTGGATATAACCCGCAGAGATATGGAAACTAAAAAACAAAAGCCTAGTGAATCTTTCTCTGACTATATTGCAAGATGGTGAGCTAAAGCTGTCAAGATGAGAGAAACTGTCCTCCGGAGGATGAGTAGATAGATATATAATCAAGGGATCACTTCCCCATTTCAGGAAATAGATTATCTTTGTCCACTACCCTGATTTTTGAGCACTTCATCAAGCTGGAATCAGAATTGAAGATGAAGAAACCCAACAACCCAGAAACACTTTCTGCCAAAACACTAAAACCAACACCCAAAACCAAAACACCTTCACCAGAAGTGCCAAGATAAACCAAGTTCAGCCAAACACTTTCAATCCACCATCTATCAATGTCATCAACAAACCACCTAGAAGGTTGTCCAACTTCAACCCCCCATTGTCCAAGATCTTCTAAAGACTCTAGCAAGAGAACCAAAACCACTACCGAATCCTCTGGCTCCTCAAATTGACCAGAACCTATTGTGCCACTATCACTAAATGCTCGGCCATGTCACTAACACTTGTAGAACTCTCAAAAATGCAATCCAAGACCTCATTGACTCAAGAAAGATTGACGATCCTGAAAGATGACCCAATGTTAAAACCAACCCCCTTCCAAATTACTAAGCCATAGCTCCACCAACAATCAACACAATCTCATCCGACCTGCCTGAAACCTTTACTAAACAATCAATCCAAGCCATCCAGGAAACTCTTGAAGAATAAGCAGCCAGAGCAGAAAAAGAATTCTTAATGATTTCAGAAGATGAACTCCTAAGTCTTATTCTTGACTGTTATAACTCTAGTGAAGATGAATGGGACCCTTAAAATATATTTCAATGCCCCGAGCATTCACTCCTCACTTGATGATGCAAAGGAGCGCTATAGATGTTGCCTTTCCTATGAATGGCGAAGTAATTGACTGCCCTTATCCGTACGAAATAGACGAAAGCCTCAAAGCTGAGCAAGACAAAGCCAAAGTGTGGGATCTATTGGGATAGCCATCTGGAAAATTTGACTACAAAGTTAAGTACAGCGCACCCTCTACAACTCATGTCCTTCTAGAGGAAATAGTGCCCTCAAGATGGGGAGAAGAGTTTGATGAAGAAGATAGAATGACCGTAACTGTCCAGTCTCTAAACCTACAAGTCATAGGAATCGACATCTGGTATGACTTTGATGAAGAAGTTAAAAAAGGGCACAGATACCCAGGAATATGATGACTCTGAGATCATTGTCTGGAACAAGGGTAATAATGCAAAAGCAACCAATCAAGAGACACCATATAGCAAGAAGCAGATAACTAAAAAGCCTCTACCCTCAGTTAATCATGTAACTCACAGCGAAAGAGTCTACCAGCCTCCTGAAAAGGAAAAAAATGTTTCCAAGGGGAAAGAAATGTTAAGTGATACGGCTCCGACAAAGGAAGAAGATGATTAGGTTCTTAAGCAGCTTAAGAAGACTTAGGCACAAGCCAGTATTTGGGATTTGCTCATGGCCTCCAAAAAACACAGAGATGCTCTAGTCAGGGCTCTTAATGATGCAAAGATCACCATTGATGCTTCGCCTTATGAAATGATAGCCTCTCTAATAAAAGCCCCTGCTAATACAATCACCTTCTCAGATGAAAATCTCCCCCTGAAGGAAGGGTCCATAATCATCCTCTATTCATACAGGCAATAGTCAGATCTAAGAAGACCTCATGTGTTATGGTGAATGATGGATCTGCCATCAATTTTTGCACCCTGAGGCTGCTACACAAATTCAAAATGAATATTGAAGACCTAAAGGAATCTAACGTGATTATTCGAGCCTCTGATGACTCTAAGAAGCCATTCTTAGGGACTTTTAAGGCAGTAGTCACTGCAGGAGATATCAAACCAGTAGTTGAGTTTACTATCCTAGACATCCCTCTAACCTTCTCCCAGCTATTAGGGAGGCCCTGGTTCCATCCACTAGGAGGCATACCTTCTACCGTACACCAAAAGATCAAATTCCCACTCAAAGACAAAGTTGTCACCATTCCATTTGAAACCAACAACATCATCGCTTGCTTGAACACAGCGCCACTAGGCTTCCAGATCTCTGTAATCAACAAAGATTGGGTTAACCCAAAGATAGCTGCAATGATGAAAAAATGTAATACCTGCACGGGACTGAATTGGGTGGAAGGTACACTGGAATTATAGAATTCCTTAATTTTTGAGGACAAACTAACATATATGGCTTGGGGTAGGATCCCGAAAAGGACACTGAAACTAAGAAGTCCACCTCTTTTATTCAATAAAGCTCAACTGAGGTCTACCAGGGACAAACAAAGAAGTGGGAAAAAGAAGGGGTTGAGAAACGTGGCTTTGAAATCTTCAAATATGTCATTGACTTTGCTAAGTGAAAATCCCCACCAGAAGATATCACTGAGACTAATGTTGATGAGCTGATGAAGAATTTGAGACTAGAATCTGAGACTGAGACCCTCAATTGTGAGGAAGTTGCTACCATCCTTAAATCAAGCATTGATGACATTCTGTTTGCAGATACTAGAGATGATCTCTGTACTTTTCCTTTATTTGAAACTGATGATGTAATCAACTCTAAAATTAATGCAATGAAATCAAAATTTGCTTACTTGTTCGATGTCTTTTCTGATGGTAGTGTGCATCGCATTGATCAAAACACTTGCATATTTGACATTCATTCCATATGCACTGAACCATTTGACATTGGCATAGAAAACAAACCATGCATTTTGCATATTTCGAAAGATGTTACCCCTGAAGAGAGGAGAGAAATTTTAAAAAAATTAATAAAATATTGAAAAGTATTTACTTGGATATACAAAGACATGCCCGACATCGACAGAGACATTGCTCAACACTACATCCCTACTAAAGAAGGTTGTAAACTAGTAAAGCAGAAGCTGAGAAGACTCAGACCAGAATGGGCCCAATTGGTAAAAGAAGACATCAAAAAGTAGATCGAGGCTATGTTCTTAGAGGTGGTAGACTATCCAGAGTAGTTAGCAAATGTCATGCTAGTGCCAAAGAAAGACGGAAGGGTCAAAATCTATGTTGACTACAGAGATCTAAACAAAACATGCCCAAAGGATTACTTCCCTTTGCCCCATATAGATGTGCTAATAGACAATGCTACCTCCTGTGTAATGTATTCCTTCATGGATGGATTTTTTGGATGCACTCAGATTTTGATGGCCATCATCGACAAAGCAAAGACGTCCTTCATAATGGAATGGTGTACTTACTGCTTCAGGGTAATGCCCTTCGGCCTGAAAAATGTAGGTGCAACCTACCAAAGAATGGTAACAGCCATGTTTCATGACATGATACACAAAGAAGTTGAGGTGTACATAGATGACATGATGGTTAAGTCAGAAACCAGAGAAGGGCACCCAGTTGCTCTTGAGAAATTCCTCAGATGGGTTGAAAAGTACAGCCTTAGGCTTAATCCTAAGAAATGCATATTCGGGGTAACTTCATACAAGATGCTAGGGTATATTGTTAGCCATTATGGAATCAAAGTGGATTCAGATAAAGCAAAAGTAATTAGAGAAATGCCAATGCCAAAAACAAAGAAAGAAATCAGAGGGTTTCTAGGGAAACTACAATTCATAAGTAAGTTAATCACCAAGTTAACAGCAGTTTGTGAGCCTATCTTCAAGCTACTTAGAAAATATCAGACAGTCATATGGAACGAACAGTGTTAGTCAGCATTCAACAAGATTAGAAACTACCTAGCCAATCCACCGGTTCTGAAACCACCCAAGTTCGGGTTACCATTAACCTTGCACTTAGCCATTAAAGGAAATGCAAACAGTGCAATGCTATCCCAAGAGGGAGAAGGAAAAGCGGAACACACAGTCTACTACCTGAGTAAGAAAATGCTGCCTTATAAGGAAAAGTATAGTAAGGTTGAACAGATATGCCTAGTAATGGTATGGGCAATGAGGAAGCTTAGACATTACTTTCAATCATACAAGATTCAAGCTATGCCCAAAATGGATCCTATGAAGTATCTCTATGAAGCTCAATCCCTAGTACAAAAACTCACCAAGTGGCTCATTCTGCTTACAGAATTTGATGTGCAGTATCTGACTAAGAAGACAGTAAAAGGGAGACCAGTCGATGAATTCCTAGCCCTCAACCCGATTCCAGATTCAAAAGAAATTCAACTAGACTTCCCAAATGACCTTAGCATAGCCATCGAGGTACAAGGATGGCAAATGTACTTCGACGGAGCAATCAACCAATTCGGAGCAGGAGTCAGAATCATACTCCAAACACCAGAAGGTGAAGTGGTGCCAATCTCTAAGAAGCTAGCATTCAGAGTTACGAACAATGAAGCAGAATATGAAGCATGTGCACTTAGGATGGAAGCTTTGATAGCTCTAGGAGTGACAAAAGTTGAGATATTGGGGATTCCATGTTGGTAATCAATCAGACTATAAAAGAATGGGAACTGAAAGAACACCACTTGAGGTTGTATCTAAGCCACCTACAGCAGCTCGCCTTATCTGTCGAGAAATGCAAATTCATCCATCCCCCTAGAAACCATAACTAAATGGCAGATGCACTCGCTTCCCTAGCATTAGTATGGGAAGGACCGGCAAAAATGCCCATGAAGCCTCTAATCCTACTCACATCAGAGCAACCTAGCCATAAATACCTCAAAATAGTAGAAGCAAAAGCGGACAACAAACCCTAGTTTTATGATATACATCAATATCTTACAAAGAGAACTTACCCTGAGAAGGTAGTTGAAAAAGATAAGGCAGCCATCCGACAACTAGCATCAAAATTCATATAACACCAGGGTGTATTATATATAAGAACTTCAGACGGTGTACAACTCAGATGTCTGGATGAGACTGAAGTTGCTAGAGCAATGGAAGAAGTACACGAGGGTTTTTGTGGTCCATATATGAATGGCGCCATTCTAGCTAAAAAGTTAATAAGACAAGGGTTCTTTTGGATGACGATGATGGCAAACTACATCAGGTTTGTAAGAAGGTACCACCAGTGCCAAATTCACAGGGACATCAACCATCTTCCCCCAACAGAGCTACACTCTATCTCTTCTCTGTGGCCCTTCTCAGTATGGGGGTTAGACATAATCGGAGAAATCCACCCGATAGCCTCGAACGGGCACAGGTTCATCCTTGTAGCAATCGACTACTCATAAGTGGGTCGAAGCAGAATCATACACAAAACTAGGGGCAAAAAAAGTGGCAAGGTTCATCAAAAAAACCTATTCTACCAATATGGGATTCTCCATCACATAGTTTCAGATAACGATGTTCAGTTCCAAGAGGAAGTGAAGGAATTACTAAGGAGTTATAAGATGGAACATCACAAATCCTCACCTTACCGACCACAAGCAAACGGGGTTGTTGAAGCTGCAAATAAAAACATGAAAAAGATCTTATCAAAGATGACTCAGACTTACCGTGATTGGGCATATAGACTACCATATGCATTATGGGGATATAGAATAATGGTCAGAACTTCAACAAGAGCCACTCCTTTCTCACTAGTATACGGATTTGAAGCAGTACTCCCAGTGGAAATGGAAATCAAATTACTGTGAATAGCAACTGAATCTGAACTGCATGAAGTGCAATAGGCTCAGCAAAGGCATGACAGCCTCACTACTCTGGACAGTCAGAGACTCAAAGCACTGTATCACATGCAGCTATATTATGCTCGACTGGCTAGAGCCTTCAACAAGAAAGTCAGACATAAGAGTGTGAAAGCATGAGACTGGGTGCTAAAGCAAGCCAAACAGAATGTCTCAGACCTTAGAGGGAAGTTCAGGAAAAACTAAGAGGGCCCATATCTGCTCAAAACCGTTGTATCAAGCGGAGCTGTTAAACTGATGGATTCTGAAGGAAATGAGTTCTCTGAGCCTACCAACACAGACCACTTGAAGAAGTACTATATCTAGAGCAAATACATAAAAAAAATAGCTGACTTGAAAATCAAAAAAAGGCAGCTCAGGCAAAAATTAGGGGAAACTGAGAGAAAATACTTAGTTAGAAAACCTAAAAAGGCTGACTAAGGATAGGGGTACCGTTAATTCAAAATCTACATAAATGAAACTGTGTTTTTCTTAAATGTATTCAGTAAATATGTGAATACTTTTCAAACCATGTAAGTACATTTGAGGAAATGCAATACATCATTATCATCTGAATTCATCAAGCATGCTAAGTACAATTTGCATATTTTCATTACATGCTTTGCAGTTCTTACCTATTTCATCATTTCTTCTCTATATTACCAGCTGTTATCGTCGAACCTCAAAGAAAAGGCCCAGCTAGGTACGAAGAGCTCTGAAAATAGACGCCCTAGGCAAAAGAGGGAAAAATAAAAATACCTAGATAGGAGAGAAGAGCTCTGAAAAGAGACGCACTATGCAAAAGAAGGAAAAATAAAATAAAAAGGTAAACGAAGCAGAATAATCAGACATAATGATCACACTTACATATATCATAATCAGGAGCACAGAAGTCAGAGTACAACAACAACAGCCATCAATACAGAATATAACATACTAGACAGATGCCCAAATACAACACCCTAAGTCCATAACCTTGGGAAAATAATACAACACTGGACAACCACAGCCAAAAGCCTATACCTAGCCTCCTAACAAATACATTAACTATGGGTGCCATCAAAAGTAAGAACTGAATCCACTCAAGCATCCCCATCGTCCAAGCCAGGCCTCGCATCCTCTACATCCAACAGAAAGGTCGCCAGTTGCATGTGCAGCTGATCAATTTGCTCATAATAAGATGCTTACTCCCACTCCCACTCACGACTAGCATGAATATACTCACTCTGCATTAGAAAATTATCATAAATCACACTCCATGCATTTGTATAAAATAGGTACAAATCAATAAAAGAAGAAAGCAATACACTTTGTGCGCTAGTAAACTCTATGAAATACTCCTGCACACTAATCGTAACAGTATACCAAGACTGAGCAGTAGAAACAGGCACCTGCACAGAAAAAGGAATCAGATAACGAACAGAGCAAAGAAAGGGAAGAAACCTCACAGAGTCAAGAAACTAACATGAGTGGCATCTGCAGGCACTACACTCGACAATGGTGTACCCACTCTAAGCAAAGGGAAACAAGTCCCTGCTCCTGTAACCGTCAGCCCATAGAACATTAGAGGCACAACACTCACAAAATCACCAAGAATGACATCGCTAGGTCCCACACCACTGGCATGTGTCATCCCATCGGTCCCAAGACCACTCTCCTCGTCAAAATGAGAGGAACCTGATCTCCTTTGACAACATCCAAAATTCTGTAGATAAAACTCTCATAAATCATGTCATTTACCATTTAATACTAACAAATTTTGTTACATGCTAACATGAAAACAGAAAAAACACAGCTCAAAAGCATACCGGGTCAAAAGATGCTACTCTGAAAGCAAAATGACCCTGAGATGATCGCAAAGTCCCAACTCTAGAGCCTGAAGGCTGCAAAGGATCCACTTGAGGAGGTAGAGGAGGAAGAAATTCACTAGCCACAACATCAATCAACTGTGGCACCAAAGACATTATATAAGAGAAATAAACTCCCTCTAGGAAATCACCAAAGGGATACCCTCTCTCAGCTCTATCAAGCTCCTCTTCAACGAGCTCTTGACCCCAAAATATATCCCGTGGGGCGCAACAGGAACTCTCCTCATAAATGGTCCATCCCACCAGTGATAGACCCGCTCACCCAGATACCATACCTTATCAACAAGGCCAGGCAACAAGACCCCTCCTCTGTGTCAGGCGCCAAGCCACTCCCATCTCGATCGACCAGTCCTGTCGCTCCATCCACCAACATGGACGAATCTACCTAAGAAACTCATAAGCAAAAAGAATTACCAAAGAATAGGCAAAGCAAAGACAAAATGCAACACACCTGACCGTGGGCCAATCTACTCAAAAGACCCCTCCCTCACCTTTGTTGGACTCTCAACCAAACCAGAAGTCCTCCTAATCCATCAGGGAAGACGGGGAAAACCACTCTCAGGCAAACGCTCAATAGTGGGACGAGGAAACAACCAAAACTCATAAGCCCAAACCTGTTAAGAAGAAAGGGGTAAGAATAATTAAAGATGGAACAATACAAAAGCAAGAAACCACACTCACATCCAGCAAGAATAAGTAGCTACAAACGCACGAGCGCCCTCTACAAGCTGCATCCAAACTAGAATACATATGGCCAAAAGTAGTTATGCCACAACTATACTTCGATAGGTCCCTCAAGTTCCTCAAGATAGGTAACAACTGCAGGAAGCCAGTGCCGGAGGCATTCGAGAAGATAACGGCACTCAAAAGGTAGAACAAGAAGCACCTAGCCAACTGCTCAGAATTAACACGACCCGCGTCATGCTCCAACCTCACCTTCTTTATAAGTTGTATATATCGGATCAAAGTGGAGTAGCCAGACTTCATTGAAGCAGTAACACCAAACAGATCCCTCAGCCATCTGTTCCTCGCAATGGCAGAACTACACGCCTCACTGCTAAAAGGGACAGGCTCCCTAGAAAAATTCAGCCCCATAATGGTTGCAAAGTCGAGCAGAGTGATAGTCATCTCCCCGAAAGGCAAATGCAAGTTATGGGTAGTATCCATCCACCGCTCAACAAGAGCGCACATTGCAGCCTGACTCAATGCATAAGAGTTATAAGTAAGAGTAGAAATAATACCATCAAAGCCCTTCCCAGCAACCATTTGCTTCACATATAGAGGAAGACCCTGATAATACGAGCTGATCTTATTAAAGCTACCATGCAGCTGAATGACAGGCCCAGAGGACTACAACCAATAGGTAGAATAGTTATAGCATTTCATCGGATACTAAAACACCTCTTTTTGCATCTTTGCAGGAAAACTACAGCAAGAGCTAAAATCACAGCTAGTGCTACAATCAAACAACTATAGCTAAAGCTAGAGCTACACTACAGCTAGAGCTACACTACAGCTAGAGCTACATTACAGCAAGAGCTACCTCACAATTAGAGCTACAGTCATTACAGCTAGAGCTACAGTCATTACAGCAAGAGCTAAATCACAGCTAGAGCTACAGACACTATAGTAAGAGCTAAAATCACAGCCAGAGCTACAGTCATTACAGCTAGAGCTACAAACATCACAGCAAGAGCTAAAATCATAGCTAGAGCTACAGTCACTACAGCCAGAGCTACACTACAGTAAGAGCTACACAACAGCTAAAGCTACAATCATTACAACCAGAGCTAAAATATAGTTAAAGCTATATCACAGCTAGAGCTACAGTCATTATAGCTAGAGCTACATCACAGCTAGAGCTACAGTCATTATAGTTAGAGCTACAGTCATTATAACTAGAGCTACACTACAGCAAGAGCTACATAAAAGTTAGAGCTACAGTCATCACATCCAAAGCTATACTACAGTAAGAGCTAAACAACCGCTAGAGCTAAATTATGACAAATGCTATGATCAAACAGCTAAAGCTAGGCTACAGCAAGAGCTAAAAGATATGTCATCTAGAGCTATACAGACAACGAACACTGAAATCAAACCGCAAGAGCTAAAACCAAGAGCAATACATACAGCAAGTGCTAAGACAAACAACAAGATCTATAATAAGTAAAGCTAACTACAGCAAGAAAACTAACCAGTCGATAATGAATAGTCCACGCATGAGTCTCCAGGCTATAGACAATGGGAACTAGATCTCCCCAGGAAAGTCAAGGTGAATGAAAATAGGCTCCACCACTGGTCCCAGCAGCCTCTGTAGCTCCAGCAGTAGAGGGCCCTGCACCAGTATGTCTAAGAACCACCTCATCCTCTAAAATTAATTTGTCAAATGAAAAAGAAGCAGTATTCACATCGCCAAGGTCACCGAGATCCTCAAGGATAGGAGGGAAGTCCATAATTCCCGTACTCCGCAAAGCAATAGAGTAATAACAAAAGAACAACAGTCTAAAAAACTCAAAAAAAAAAGGTTCAAAAAAGGTCAAAATCAGGTAAAAATCACCTTGAACTCAAAAACAAGTTCATTTTATAGGCATCGGGCATGCCTCGGAGCACGTGACATTTTACCAAGACTCACACATGCACACATCGAGACCCCCGCACACACATTCTTAGGGTCCTAAACTTGCATTTTTCCAAAAGAATGCACGAATCACATAAACACGAGCATTGCATGTTTTAGGACACTGCATGTGACATCACTGTCTCAAAAAGTCATATCATTGAAGGAAAATAAAGCACAGATAACACAAGCATGTCACATCTACAATTATCACAATCGACATGTCATAAAATCACGCTCGAAACACGATAAATGATAACATTATCACTGTATCATTATTGCATCATCACTACTCAGTAGCATTTTTTCGCTGAGAAGCATTTTCACTACTTAAAAGCATCTCATCTGCTTAGAAGCATCAGCTTAGTAGCATTCAATTTACTCAGAAGCATTTCTCTGCTTAGAAGCATCACATCCGCTTAGTAGCATCTCATTGCTTAGAAGCATTTTTTGATCAGAATCATTCTACCTGCTTAGAAGCATTCCATTGCTTAGAAGCATCAGCTCAAAAGCATTTTATTGCTTAGAAGCATCAGGTTAGTAGCATTTCATTCGCTTGGAAGCATCTCATCTACTTAGAAGCATTTCATTGCTTAGGAGCATTCCATCAGCTTAGAAGCATCTCATCTGCTTAGAAGCATTTCATTACTTAGGAGCATTTCATATACTTAGAAGCATTTCATCTGCTTAGAAGCATTTTCCATTTGATTAGTAGCATCTCATTGGCTTAGTAGCATTTGCATTGATACCTAAAGAGGTTATAAAAGCATTATTTTGCCTCACCCAAGAGAATTGCAAGGCACACAAACAAGCGACATACCTAAAGTCATAAGACTAAACAGCACACCATCAAGTAAGTACCTCTTCCCAAAACTATTTTTGCATCCCTACATTTGCTTCATCAGTATTAACATCAGTACTAGAGTACTATGTAACACAAGTAAAGCAGGGGCAACTGTCATACATCGGGTTTTGACTGTCCCCAAAAAGGTCCAGTGATGAAAACATCTCTTCGAATATGACAAAAGTCTGTTCATTAGTACCGCCTCTAAAGCGTGCCGAGAATCTAAAAAGCCCGAATCGAAAAACCCCCTGCTTCACATGCATCGATTAAGCTGCCACCTTGTCGATGCATGCGAAGCAAAGTTTGAAAACCATGAGATGAGATGTGAAAATATTTGATTTTAGGGTAACCCCCTACTCCACATGCGTCTATCAAGCTACCACCTTATCGATGCGTGGGAAGCAAAGTTTAGCTCATATGAGGCTAAAGGTGCGACCTATGTAAGACTGAAAAAGTGAGTTTGCAGGTAAAATCTTTTACATGTGGGTACACTGTATAGCCCTATGTAGGCCTTAAGTGTCAGGTTTCGAAGAAACTAGAGTGCGTGTAAAATTTTATGAAGGTACACTTTATAGCCTTATGTGGGCTTTAAGTGTCAGGTTTCAGGGAAACAAAAGTGTCGTGTGATTTTCTAAAGTCATGATGTGTGTAAAACCAAAATGATGTGATGCATTTTTTATTTTGAAATTATGATGCATGTGGATTTTATTCGTGCTTTTAAGGGTTTACTTTTACTGGTGAGCGGTGCGCACCAAGGACTTCGAGTCAATCCAGCTACGGCTGTCTCACCATGATATGGTTCTCACCATTTCTCCAAGGTTTGACCAGCGTCCCTTTATTAAGGATATCCCTGATTACCAAGAGAAAAGCAAGCCTTCCTCATGATGAGAAGGAAATTCATCAAATGAGGTTGTCGAGAACCGCGATACACTAGGCGACCTTCGATATCATGTTATTCCCTTTGGAGGTAAATACTTGATCATACACCTTTCTCTTCTCAAGAATTCCCTACCTTCTGTCACTCAGTGTGAATGTTGTGAAAGAATTCCCCTAAATACTCTTACTCAGGATTTGAGCATTAGCGTAGGTAGAGTATGATCTTTATTATTTTCCCCCCTTTTTCTCTCCTTTTTTTTCTTTTTTTTCCTCTCTCTTTTTCTCTTTTTTTTTCT